>LPNX010836080.1:319304-358698 GCA_001517045.1 Pseudotsuga menziesii
CATCAACGTCATCTTCATCACCTTCATCATCATCATCACCATCATCCTCATCATCATCATCTCCAACAACATCATGAACATCATCATCATCATCCTCATCATCACCATCAACATCATCACCATCAACATCATGAACATCATGATCATCATCATCATCATCATCATCACCATCAACATCATGAACATCATCATCATTCATCATTATGAGTAATAGGGTTCTTTCATTCCTTCAACAATATAATATCTATTATGTGATAATTCCCTTTATACAATGGCATTTTGTAGGGAAAAGCATGCAACATGTGTAAGTAAACACAAAGTATATGTGGGTGGAAGCAATATTTTTCCTTTTCCCAGTACCCTAAAGAAAAATCTCGAGAGTCTAACCCTTAACCTAATAAGTTCTATATTATGCATGGTGTAGGTTTATATCTATAAACAAAAGCTATATTAAAGCAAAACTAATGTTTTTACCTCAAAATTTAAATTACACTGTTGATGAAACATGTTAACCCTAGTACATGTGTATATTTTTTCCAAGATGCCACTTCGCATGCATGGACTGTAACACACCATATTTTTACTTAGGCATGTTTATCAACCAAACTTGCTAGGGTTTCGCTCAGTAGGGGACAATACAGTCACGCCAACAAGGGCCAAAGATGGAAAGCCATGGATGGTGGGGATGCGGTTGGCATTGCCATATTTCCCATGCCCAAACACACTAGCAGGAGTTGACAGAATTCAAAATTGCCGCTCCGTGAGGTTTTTTGCGCACCAGGCCCAAGTCCACTAGGTGTCCCTGAACGGTATCTGGAGGTGACCTGCAACTTGCCATAGATCGATGCTCAGGCCTCCGATCAATGAGCCGTCGATTTAATTGGATTCGTGACGTGGGATTTTAGCTAGGGGGGGGCTCTTCCTCCTGTCCATTGCCCAGTGACCTTCGTCTATGGTCGTTTCTGGAGCTAGGGTTTCGTTCAGTATGGAACAATGCAGTCATGCCAACGAGGGCCAAAGCTGGAAAGCCACGGATGGTGGGGATGCGGTTGGCATTGCCATATTTCCCATGCCCAAACACACTAGCAGGAGTTGACATAATTCAAAATTGCCTCTCCGTGAGGTTTTTTGCGCACCGGGCCCAAGTCCACCAGGTGTCCCTGAATTGTATCTGGAGGTGACCTGCAACTCGCCATAGATTGATGCTCGGGCCTCCGATCGACGAACCACCGATTCCGTTGGATTCGTGACGTGGGATTTTAGCTAGTGGGGGGGCCTCTCCCTCCTTTCCATTGCCCGGTGACCTCCGTCTATGGCCATTTGTGGAGATAGGGTTTCGCTCAGTAGGCGACAATGCAGTCACGCCAACGAGGGCCAAAGATGGAAAGCCATGGATAATGGGGATGCGGTTGGCATTGCCATATTTCCCATGCCCAAACACACTAGCAGGAGTTGACAGGATTCAAAATTTCTGCTCCGTGAGGTTTTTTACGCACCGTGCCCAAGTCCACAAGGTGTCCCTGAACGGTATCTAGAGGTGACCTCCAACTCGCCATCGATTGATGCTCGGGCCTCCGATCGATGAACCATTGATTCTGTTGGATTCGTGACGTGGGATTTTAGCTGGGGGGGGGCTCTCCCTCCTGTCCATTTCCCGGTGACCTCCGTCTACGGTTGTTTCTGGAGCTAGGGTTTCACTCAGTAGGGGACAATGCAGTCACGCCAACGAGGGCCAAAGCTGGAAAGCCACGGATGGTGGGGATGAAGTTGGCATTGTCATATTTCCCATGCCCAAACACACTAGCAGGAGTTGACAGAATTCAAAATTGCCGCTCCGTGAGGTTTTTTGCGCACCGGGCCCAAGTCCATAGGTGTCCCTGAACGGTATCTAGAGGTGACCTGCAACTCGCCATAGATCAATTCTTGGGCCTCCAATCGACGAACCGTCGATTTCGTTGGATTCATGACGTGGAATTTTAGCTAGGGGGTGGCCTCTCCCTCCTGTCCATTGCCCGATGACCTCTGTCTACGGTGGTTTCTGAAGCTAGGGTTTCGCTCAGTAGGGACAATGCAGTCACGCCAATGAGAGCCAAAGCTGGAAAGCCACGGATGGTGGGGACGTGGTTGCATTTCCATATTTCCCATGCCCAAACACACTAGTAGGAGTTGACAGAATTCAAAATTGCCGCTCCGTGAGGTTTTTTGTGCACCGGGCCCAAGTCCACCAGGTGTCCCTGAACAGTATCTGGAGGTGACTAGAACAAATTGTTGGACATGTAGGACCACCTACAACAGAGAAAAGAATAATACATTTTAGAGCTACAACTCTACAGATATCATGGAGGCATAATAAGAAAATTGCTCATATTTCATTAAACCCGGAAAACTACTACATGCATTCTCCAAATGGACTCCTACATCCTCAATAATACACAATATCCTAATTATCAATATACTTTGCTTTAAGAAGTTTCTCACATTAAAACTACTTGCACTTAATGCAATACCAAACATATACTAACTCCTATACAACTACCATTTGTACGATGAAAGAGGAAGAAATTAATTCTTCCTACAATCCCCCTTAAATTCTACCTTATACATTTCATGACTAGTTATACATAAAATTATGTCTTTGAAAGATGCCAACCAACTGGTCTCGAGTTTTACAAAATTCTAAACATATTTCTCTAAATTGCTTACAAGCTCTCGAATAAAATGATATATGGTATCAATGAGTTTTATTTTATGATGGAATACATCATTTTTGTACAAAGAAATGGCTAAGTTGTTATCACAAAACACATGAGGTGCTTCATTTTCTTCATGCTAGAGATCTACTAAAATCCTCCTTAGCCATATAGCAAGACAAACTAGTGATGTTGCTGCCACATAATGTTCCTTCTTTCTCCGACACTAATTAACTAAATGCCCATATATTTTATAATAATAACATTGAACTTTTGATTTGTCATACCTCCTCTTTGGTTGGTAACCTCTGCCTCCCCCCATTACATTTCTACAGCATTCTTGTGGCTTCTCTTTTTTTTCCATGCTCGGTTTATTGTCTCTCTATGTATTGTTCATGTTAAATCTTCCCCTACCTCTATTATTTGTTCTACTTCCTTTGATGATAATTGCTTGTGTACGGAATGTTCAAGAGTATATTTTTCCAAATCAATTATTGATTCATGAGACAGTAAGGATCCCATCAACTCTTCTCTTGATAGATGTGACAGTCCTTTGCATTCTTCAATGGCTATACTACAATGACAAGTTTCTTAGGAAGGATTCTTAACCTATTTCATAGCCTCCTAGTTAGTCAAATATTCTCTATGAATTCTTAGCTAATTGACGAGTTCCATTACCCTTTCCATAAATTGATTTGTTGTCTTATAATCCTTCATTTTCAAATTCTCAAATTCTATTTTAAGAGTCTATAACTAGACATGTTTCACTTTATTAGTGCCTTGATAGGCCATTTCCAAAATTTCCCAAGTTTCTTATGTTAATTTAGCAGTTCTAATTTTTTAGAATATTAAATCATCAATGCCTTGTTGGGTTAACCACAACACACTATTTTAATTATTTATTTGTTCATTTAATTGGTTTCTTTGTGCACTGGCCATCCCTTGTATTGTTTCTTGATCTCATTATATATATCTCATTTCTATTGGTTCTCGTCATTCTTGAGATATTAGGAATGATCTCATATGAATAAAGCAAAATTAATCATTTTTCTCTATTTAAATTGGTCATTGATCTTCACCCAAACTGATGTTACCAGCTTCAAATTGGAAGTGGGAATCAATACTTGAAGCATTTTACACCCTTTTTATATGCCAATATTGAAAGTGTTGAGTCTACGTTGGTGTCTGTACCGCTATCTTAATTCCCTCTGATTTATTATTGATTTTTGGCCACATGAGACCTTGGTCATTTCTTTTTCTTTAAAGAAAACATATCTTGATAATTGATTTTTTGTCACATGAGACCTCGGCCATTTTCGTCATTTCTATGAATCTGACATGTCTTGCCGTGATACTTGTTCGATGACCATTCACTCCTATACTAGTTGGATTGGGTCTGTGGGAGGGTTTAGGTTTAGCTACTAGTATGAAATTGATGAAAGGTTCTTGTTCTATCACATGGAACAACTTGATTATGTCGGTGTCATGTTTAGCTTGATTATGCAACTATCATGTTTTGGTGTATTTGTTGTACCAATTCGAGAAGTCCACAGATCAATGCTTGGGCCTCCGATCGATGAACCGTCAATTCATTTGGATTTGTGACGTGGGATTTTAGCTAGGGGGGGCCTCTCCCTCCTATCCATTGCCTGGTGACCTCTGTCTACGGTGGTTTCTGAAGCTAGGGTTTAACTCAATAGGGACAATCCATTCACGCCAATGAGAGCCAAAGCTGGAAAGCCACAGATGGTGGGGATGTGGTTGGCATTGCCATATTTCCCATGCCAAAAAACACTAGTAGGAGTTGACAGAATTCAAAATTGTCGCTCCGTGAGGTTTTTTGCGCATCGGGCCCAAGTCCACCAGGTGTCCCTGAACGGTATCTCGAGGTGACCTGCAACTCGCCATAGATCAATGCTTGGGCCTCTGATCGATGAACCGTCGATTTCGTTGGATTCATGACATGGGATTTTAGCTAGGGGGTGGCCTCTCCCTCCTGTCCATTTCCCGGTGACCTCCGTCTATGGTGGTTTCTGAAGCTATGGTTTCGCTCAATAGGGGACAATGCAGTCACGCCAATGAGGGACAAAGCTGGAAAGCCACGGATGGTGGGGATGCAGTTGGCATTGCCATATTTCCCATGCCCAAACACAATAGCAAGAGTTGACAAAATTCAAAAATGCCACTCTGTGAGGTTTTTTGCACACCGGGCCCAAGTCCACCAGGTGTCCCTGAACGGTATCTGGAGGTGACCTGCAACTCACCATAGATCGATGCTTGGGCCTCCGATCGACGAACCGTCGATCCCGTTGGATTCATGACATGGGATTTTAGCTAGGGTGGGGGCCTCTCCCTCTTGTTCATTGCCCCATGCCCTCCTTCTACGGTGGTTTCTAAAGCTAGGGTTTTGCTCAATAGGGGACAATGCAGTCATGCCAACGAGGGCCAAAGCTGGAAAGCCATGTATGGTGGGGATACAGTTGCCATTGCCCTATTTCCTATGCCTAAACACACTAGCAGGAGTTGACAGAATTCAAAATTGCCGCTCCGTGAGGTTTTTTGCGCACCGGGCCCAAGTCCACCAGGTGTCCCTGAACGGTATCTGGAGGTGACCTGCAACTCGCCATAGATCGATGTTCGGGCCTCCGATTGATGAATCGTCGATTCCATTGGATTTGTGACGTGGGATTTTAGCTAGGGGGGGGCCTCTCCCTCTTGTCCATTGCCCGATGCCCTCCGTCTACGGTGGTTTCTGAAGCTAGGGTTTCGCTCAGTAAGGGACAATGCAGTCATGCCAACGAGGGACAAAACTGGAAAGCCACGAATGGTGGGGATGCGGTTGGCATTTCCATATTTCCCATGCCCAAACACACTAGCAGGAGTTGATAGAATTCAAAATTGCCACTCTGTGAGGTTTTTTGCACACCGGGCCCAAGTCCACCAGGTGTCCCTAAATGGTATCTAAGTCGGCCCATTGTCCAGTTTACAAGATCTACATCCTTCTATTAGATCTCCTGCAGCATAAGAGAAAGATGATAACCTTGTGATTAGATTCTCTGATGGAGATAGTGACAGTTAGGGTGAAGAAGAGAGCAAGAGAGTGGATCAAAGTGAGAAATATGGATCATCAAGGGAAAATACAAGTGGGACTTCTACAAGCCAATCACTTCGAGCTTCTTCATAGATGGCTATAACAACATCACAACAAACCCCAGGGGTGCGGAAGCAAATGGATATGGTGCAGAAGTAGTTAGCTGCATTTTGTACAACCATATCAAGTGCATTGCAAGTCCGTGGGGTGAGTTCTATATGGTTTGGAGAGGGTCCACCTCGGCAGTCACCCTGTAATAAAAAGCCTACTATTAGCCACAATAGTTCAATTGGACAAAAACATGCTTTCAAGACTGGCTCATATGTAACTAAACCTAGTGGCACTGACTTGGAGAAATTGAGAAAGCAAATTGAAACAAAAGAGAATGAATTGAAGCTCCAGAGGCATATTCGATCAGGAAAGGGACAGGATACAAGATCAATTCCAAGTGGAAAATTACACACAGCTGGTATTGCAGATTCAACAAATATGAGTAGCAGGAGGCAAAATTATGTTAGCCCAACATTTTATAAGTTAACAGAAGGTGCACCTGTTAAAGAAATTAATGAAGAAAAACAAAAAAATCCCAAATGTTATATTGCAACTTGAACCCAGTTTTAAGGATAGTATGAGTAGTCTTCAACAGCAAAGGTGGAAGATTCCAAATGTTGATATTGATCATAGTTGTACAAAGGATGGTTCTAGAAATGAGGTTTTTACAAGGTAATTGCATGCTGGATTGAAGGAGGAAGATGAACCAATGAATTGGAGAAACACCCACTTATAAAATAACACCTTTCCTTTTTTGGAGGTAAACAGCATGACACATGGAAAAGAAAAGGAGTTAATGAGCATAGGGGAGAAGCATCCTACTTGGAAGGGCCATGTGGCACTAAAATTGTACTTATCATGGTAAAAGGTCCACTTTATGTTTTTATAACCATGGGAACTTAGCAACCTCCCAACAGTATATCCAATAACCTGCAAGCCAGATATCCCATTAACTTGTGACTTAACGGGGTCCAAGATGTCCAGAATCCTATAGGGGTGAGACTCTATCCTAGGGGTCACCTACCCTTCGAGTCTCGTCAATAACAACCAATAAGAAACCCTACCTCTGTCAATTTTGAAAAGATCCACTTAATGTTGATCATCCTGTTCAGGGAGGTGGTTAGGGCATGGTCAAAAGAAACGAATTGTTAATTCATGGTATGGATAATCCATACCAAGATAGCAAGAAATTCCCTAATGGAGGAGATTCTACATACTTGAAGTTGTATTTCAAATTTGAAGAGGACTATTGGGGTAAAGATGCACTATTTATGGCACGTTTCTCATAACTAGAGGCATAATTCAACTTTTAGATTCCTCGGGGTTGAGGACAAATTACTTGATGTATTTCTACATATTAGATGGTGTATTTCACCTTTGAGGAGGGATTTGGAGTAAAAATATTTTGTTCAAGGAATTTTCTACATTTTAATAAGAAAGATCTTTGCTTGAGACACCATGTGGAACTTTTGACATGGTCAAACTCTCAAATGAAGAATAAATGTGTGCTTTAATAGGATCTCACGAGTTAGACATATGAGAATTAGCAATGTGGACCTATTCAAGGAATTTTATCCAATCATAAGGAAAATAATAAGGGAGTGCTCCTCCTTAGGAGGAATCTAGGGATTTCTAAAGAAATAGTATTCTATGGGAGAGTTGTTCGAGGTGAACGCTATAAAAGGAGATCGTTCTTATTTTTTCAAGTCATGTTTGGAAGAGGGAATCATCTCATTCATACAACAGCTCAGACCTGGTCAACAAGAGCTTGGATCAGTTTGGTTCAGTTTGGATTAGTGACGACAGTCTTATACAGCCATTATCCTACAATATCTTTCTTGGAATGTGTGCCCTAGAGGCATGTTCAAACTGATGTAAAGTCTGCTTATTATTTGCTCATGTACAAACACAATCATCTCATTTAGATGATCGATTATTATTTTTTTTGGGGTTTTATTCCTTGAAAGGTTTCCCTGTAAAATTCTTGTGTTCTTGTGCATAATTTGTGGATGATTGTTTATTTTTTATTGTTGCTACATAAATCAGAATTCTAACTACTAGCGACATACTATCCAAGTCTGATAGAAATTAAAAAAAGAAGACTGTTACTGTTATTAAATTAAAATCCATATTAAAATTTAACAAAACATATCTTGTCAAGTGCCGGTTTGAACTATGATGTTGGAAGGATCTCATCTCTAAGCTTAATCTCATCATTTTAACCAAACTTTTTCAAAATTGTTAACGTGGTTTCAAGTCATCCTTTTTCAATAAAAAGTGCATGGAGAAAAAGAAATCCTGTCAATGTGAGGCTGTGTTCATTGACACATTCTGGAAGTTTTTCTAAAACAACCTTCTTCACCCCAACAATTTTTGAAGGCTGTAGAGGAGCATTAAAGAATTTAACCTGCTCAAACACAAGATCACGTGCACTTCATGAGATCCTATTCTAAATATGATTAATTCTCAATGCTATGATTAATTCTGAAGCTAGGGTTTCGCTCAGTAGGGGACAATGCAGTCACGCCAATGAGGGCCAAAGCTGGACAATGCATTTCATGCCAACGAAGGCCAAACTTGGATAACCATATCCCTAACTAGGGTTTATTGTTTAACATGCATGTCCCATTACCATAACCCTACCAAGGATACCCTAATCCTAACCCTAATCTTATCTTACTGTCACAACTCAATTTAGAATCAATCTAATGTCGAACTGGACTTTTTCAAATCCGATGGACTTATGCTTCAAATCATGTTGATTCACAAAGTTGGTTATCAGTCTTTGGATTCTATTGTAGTTCCTTTAATGCTGAGTGATTAGTCATTGGGTGCATGAGGTTTGTTGAATAGTGTTTTGTTGGTTGTTGATGAAATGTAAAGCATGTATTGCACTTAGTTTTATTAAATTACACTTTAGCATTGACTTAACTTGTAATTTAATGAATCCAAACTCACAATTTGCAATTAGATATATCCAATTGGTGTGCAAGTAGTGAGTTCATTGAAACCTTGAAATACATTGTATTGCACTTATATTTATTAAATTACACGAGCAAGAAATTTGACTTAAGTGTGCATGTATTGAGATCATTGAAACCTTTAAATATAATATTTTTTTCTTTTGACATAGTGCATTCATAAGTAATAGATAATCCTCACAAATCAATACAATAGATTGACACAAGAACATGTGGAAACCAAAGAGAAAATTCAAAGTGAAATGTATCATTCATTTATAACTGAAATGTCAATTGTGTACATGTTTCCAAAAGTACATATATATCCAAAAGTATCGAAAAGTACATATATATCCAAAAGTAACCAGAAGTACATGTCTTTCCACAACTATCCAAGACTATCCAAGCCACATGTACATGTAAGTGAAATGTCAATGTACATGTATCCAAAACTATCCAAGCCACATGTACACATGTATCGATATGTACATATCCCATAAGACACATAAAAACTCAAGCTTCCTCTTGTTATTTCTTGAGGGTGATCCTGTAGGCACAACTATAGGACCAGTGTGCGTCTATGGATCCTACAAATTAAATATCAATTGTTAAATTCAATTAACTATGTACTAATACATTAGCTCAATAAAATACCATATCTAAATTAACTAAAAAATTATGAAAATGTTAATGGACATTGCATGAAACAATTGTTCATTAATGGACATCTCACCTCAGTGACAGACTGTGACAAAGGGGATTGGGTTTCTTGTGTAGCAGATGGAGCTGTTGGTTGAACATGAATGATGGTCACATCCATGGTCGAACCAAAGGGGGAAGGACCTGGTGGTGGTGGTGGCTACAATCACCAAATCTTGAAATAGTTAGAAATGTGCATGAATAAACAATAGACAACAATAACACACTATGTCTATATAATGTTCAAATAGTTGTACCTCTGTGTGCCTTGTTGCCATTGTAGATGCAGCACTGACTGCTGCATCAACCATCCCTGCAAGGTTTTCAACAGTGAACTCTGGCTCCTGATGCAGTAAAAATGCAAATCAAACATTAACAAAATGGCCTGCACCGAGAGTTCATTCTTATGATTGATAATCAAGCTTTGAAATACATCAACTCCCAGAATAAACTCTCCCACAAGCATGCTAAATGGGCTTCCTTTTTGCAGACTTATACCTTTGTTGTGCAACATAGGAGCGGTAAAACTAATGTAGTAGCAGATGCTCTGAGTAGGAGACGACATCTGCTTGTAGTGATGAGCAATGCGCTAGTTGGGTTTGAAGAAATGAAAACTGAGTACACAGAAGACCCTTACTTTGCCAAAATTCTGATGATCCTGGGTGGGCAGGACCCGACTGATATGTCTTCAGCTGCATATTTCTGTTTACTAGATGGTTTCTTATTCAAAGGCTCCCTGTTGTGCATTCCATGTGGTTCTAGACGCGACAAACTCATAAGAGAAATGCATTCCAATGGACTGGCTGGACACTTCGGAAGGGACAAGACCTATGAACTAGTCAATGGAAAGTTCTTTTGGCCAAACATGAGAAGAGACGTTAATAGGATGGTGGATGCTTGTAGGATTTGTCAAACAGCGAAAGGAGGACGGCAGAATACGGGACTGTACATGCCTTTACCGGTTCCCAAAGAACCATGGACTGATATTTCCATGGATTTTATTTTGGGATTGCCACGAACTCAAATGGGACATGATTCTGTATTCGTAGTGGTGGACAGGTTTTCCAAAATGGCTCATTTTCTCCCTTGTAAGAAAACCAATGATGCTAGTCAAATAGCCCAGCTGTTCTTTAAGGAAGTAGTTCATTTGCATGGACTTCCAAAGACTATTACAAGTGACCAAAACACAAGATTCCTAGGCCACTTTTGGAGAGTTTTGTGGAAAAAACTGGATAGTACGCTACAATTTAGCTCAGCATATCATCCCCAAACGGATGGCCAAACCGAAGTAGTGAATAGGAGTTTGGGGAATCTATTACGATGTTTAATTGGGGACAACCCTCGCCAATGGGATCTAGTCTTACCGCAAGCAGAATTTGCTTACAATTCCAGCGTCAACAGATCAACTGGTAAATCAGCGTTTCAAATTGTCTATGGAGCCAATCCTAAAGGGGTTGTGGAACTAGCAGAATTGCCTACACATCCCAATGTTAGCAGAGAGGCTACAGATTTTGTAGACAATATTCGACAGGTTCATCAAGAAGTGGAGCAGAAATTAATATCAATGACAGGCCGCTACAAGGAAGAAGCTGATCGCCATAGGAGGAGAAAAGTCTTTCAGGATGGGGAGATGGTCATGGTACACTTGAGCAAGAAAAGATATCCCAGAGGGACTTACAACAAACTAAAGCCAAGGAAATTCGGTCCATGTAAAATCAAGAGCAGGATTAATGACAATGCCTATCTCCTTGATTTGCCCAAGGATTTAGACATCAGCCCTGTCTTCAATGTGGCTGACCTATACTCTTTGCCTACTAAAGATAAAGAAGGAACCACCACGAGGCAGATAGCTGAAGATTCCCAAGAAAAGGCAGGGAATTGGGTCAGACATTTGCCAAAGAAGAAGCGTGAGCAAATTGAGCATGTCAGAGACACAAAACTATCTGGAACGCGCTCCCAAACGTATAAATTATACCTAGTGAAGTGGGAAGGACTGCCCAATTCTTACAACTCCTGGATCACCGAATCAGAACTGTTTAAACACAGTCAAGACAAATCACCCAACAAGATAGAACCAGGAGGTTCTGAAACTTTAAAAGATTAGGAGGATGATGCGGAGCATGACTAGTGGCGCGGGATCTGAGGGATCCGATCTGCATGTCGCCAAGATCCTAGGATTGACACCTGGCATGCATTTGCTATTATAAAAGAGGTGTTTACGATAGTGAGAGGGATTAGTTTTGGGCTTCTAAGTTTTCTCAGTTTTGTTTTTATTAGAGAAGAGTTTCGAGCTAGCAGCTGGGATCGAGAGCTAAGGAATAAAAAGGGCCTGCGTGTCCATGGGAGTTCAGTGGGAAAATAAAGGGGCCGGAGTGCCCAGTAGATAGAAGGCATCTGTACTGAGTCTGAGTTGTAATACTCATTTTTTTGTATTCATAATGCAAGGAGGAGTGGCAGGTTCCAAGTGGCCCCTGTTTTCTTCTTCTGTCCCTTTATGACTGTTGTTTTCTGAAAATTGTTTCCTGTTCAGTTTTGTTTTGGTGTGTTGTAATTTCAGGTGTTTCCAACATAGAGTTGGTGTCTGCATCAGGCCACCCTCTTGCATGTGTGCCAGATGGTCTTGCAAGATAGCAATGCAGACGAAGAATATCTTCGAGCTCGTGCAATGGGTTTGGAAACTCTGGGGAAGATTTTCCAAACTGCGAAACCACAAATTGAAGACGGAATTCTGGGAGGAGACACTGACCCTGACACTGACACTGCTCTTTTGCAGCTTTGGAACGATATTTCCGAACTCTGCCGATCGGTTCAAGTTCCAAAGAGCTTTCCTAGTTAAGTTATGTTCCCATTAAATCATTTTAGTTAAACATAGTTTTTTTTTAAGTTCCAAGAATTCTACCGAGCTTGCCTGATGCTCAGATAAAATGATTTTAGCTTCTGTTAGCTGTCAGAGGCAAACCAAAGGTTTCCTTCATTTCAATTGTGTTTAGAGTTGCATTTATGTATCTCAAAGAATCAATAAACTGGTGGCCAGTATGGCTCTTACATATTGCATAACTGAAATGGATATGGTTTTCTGCTATTGAATAAAAACTTGTTCTCTATCTATCCTTTGTTGGTCAAGGTAGAAATAAAGCATTGCATTGAAATAAGGCTTGCCATTTCCATTGTATTTTTTGGAACTCATGTCCTCCAGGTGGCTTGGGATATCTATGCAAATATGAAGTGTGAGAGCACAATATTGTAGGCTTAAACTTTTCATCTAGATTTATTGGGGCTATTGTATTCTTGAGTGTTTTCTAGCTTTGTGCATTGATGCCTGTTTTATGTTATCTTTTTATATTTCTATCTTGCGGTTGATAGTACAAATAGGATTAATGTAAAGCAAAGAAGCTACTTACTTCAATGGCTAGCACAAATGCAACCAACAATGAGTAGAGTCAAAGAAAAATAAGCTGGAGGACTTTCTTCAAGGAATGCTCAAGGTTATTCCTAGATCAAAAAATACATTGCAGGGATCTATTGCAATCACAAACAGACAAAGTAACATCCATTCCTTTACTACATTATTTGTGTGTATCCTGCAACAAATGGCTTAGAACTTGAACTCTCCAAGTAAAAAACAACTAAAAGAAGAAACTTATTTAGATGTAAAATTTCTAAAGAACCCAAGATAGATGAACATATGCTAGATTCAAAGATGCATTTCAATGAACATATGCTAGATTCAAAGATGCATTTCAATGAACATATGCTAGATGAATTTCAATTATGCAATATTTCACTTAGCTGTTAGAGGCAGAGCAAAGGTTTCCTTGATTTCAATTGTGTTTAGAGTTGCATCTATGTATCTCAAAGATTCAATAAACTCGTGGCCAGTGTGGCTCTTACATATTGCATAATTGAAATGCATATGGTTTTCTACTATTGAATAAAAGGTTGTAAGTTGTTCTCTATCTATCCTTTGTTTGGTCAAGGTAGAAATAAAGCATTGGATTGAAATCAAGCTTCCCATTGCCATTGTATTTTTGGGAACCCATGTCCTCAAAGTGGCTTGGGATATCTATGCAAATATGAAGTGTCACAGCAAAATATTGCAGGCCTAAACATCCCATCTAGATTTATTGGGGCTATCGCATTCTTGAGTGTTTTCTAGCTTTCTGCATTGATGCGTATTTTATGTTATGTTTTTATATTTCTTTCTGGTCATTGCTAGTACAACTAGGATTATTGTAAAGCAAAGAAGCTACTTCAATGGCTAGCAATTGTGTTTAGTGTTGCGTATATGCACCATATATGTATCTTATAGAATCAATAAACTGGTGGCCAGTATGGCTCTTACATATTGCATAACTGAAATGCATATGGTTTTCTGCTATTGAATAAAAAGTTGTTCTCTATCTATCCTTTTTTGGTCAAGGTAGAAATAAATCATTGGATTGAAATCGAGCTTGTCATTGCCATTGTATTTTTGGGAACCCATGTCCTCTACGTGGCTGGGGATATCTATGAAAATATGAAGCGTCAAAACAAAATATTGGAGGCTTAAACATTTCATCTAGATATATTGGGGCTATTGCATTCGTGAGTGTTTTCTAGCTTTGTGCATTGATGCATGTTTTATGTTATCTTTTTATATTTCTTTCTTGTAGTTGCTAGTACAACTAGGATTTTATGATGGATAATGTAAAGAAAAGAAGCTACTTCAATGGCTAGCATAAATGCAACCAATAATGAGTAGAGTCAAAGAAAAAAAATCTGGAGGACTTTCTTCAAGGAATTCTCTGGGTTATTCCTAGATCGAAAAATACAATGCAAGGATCTATTGGAACCACATAGGGACAAAGTAAAATGCATTCCTTTACTACTTTCTTTGTGTGCATCCTGTAACAAATGGATTGGAACTTGCACCATCCAAATAAAAAACAACGAAAAGACGAAACTTATTTGGATGTAAAATTTCTAAAGAACCCAAGACACATGGACATATGCTAGATTCAATCCACGAGGATTATTATATCCTTCTAATAGATAAAAAAAATCGGCAATGGTAAGAAAATGTTGTCCAACACATAGGAACAATAGAAAAAAGAGAATTCCGCACTCTAGGAAAAAATAGATACTTTGGAAATTTTTCTTCGAGAGAAGATGTTGACTAAGTTGAAAAGAAAGTAGAAATCACCAATTGTGAGTTTAGAAACTATAAATAGCTTTCCTTATGTATAGGTGGTTATAAATTATTTTAGATATAGAAATATTTAAGGATTCCTATGAGCTAGCATAGAATCAGATGCAATAAAGCCATAGTGAATGTAGGCACAAAAAAAGAGAAAAAGACATATAAAGGGGCATAAAAAGCCCCACCAATAATAGAGGAAGGCGAAATATTTTATCGGGCTTGCCTAATGCTCCCTTTTAGTTTTTGTTAGTTGTCAGAGACAAAGCAAAGGTTTCCTTCATTTCATTTGTGTTTAGAGTTGCATTTATGTATCTCAAAGATTCAATAAGCTGGAGGACTTTCTTCACGGAATTCTCCAGGTCATTCCTAGATCAAAAAATATATTGCAGCGATCTAATGCAATCACATAGGGACAAAGTAACATTCATTCCTTAACTAATTTAGTTGTGTGTATCCTACAACAAATGGCTTAGAACTTGCACCATTCGAATAAAAAACAATGAAAAGAAGAAACTTTTTTGGATGTAAAATTTCTAGAGAACCCAAGATAGATGGGCATATGCTCGATTCAAAGATGCATTTCAATGAACATATGCTAGATGAATTTCAATTACGCAATATTTCTCTTAGCTGTTAGAGGCAAAGCAAAGGATTCCTTGATTTCAATTGTGTTTAGAGTTGCATCTATGTATCTCAAAGATTCAATAAAGTCGTGGCTAGCGTGGCTCTTACATATTGCATAATTGAAATGCATATGCTTTTTTGCTATTGAATAAAAAGTTGTTCTCTATATATCCTTTGTTGGTCAGGGTAGAAATAAAGCATTGGATTGAAATCAAGCTTGCCATTGCCATTGTATTTTTAGGAACCCATGTCCACGTGGCTTGGGATATCTATGCAAATATGAAGTGTTGTTGAAAAATATTGTAGGCTTAAATGTTTCGACTAGATTTGTTGAGGCTATTGCATTCTTGAGTGTTTTCTAGCTTTCTGCATTCAATGCGTGTTTTATGTTATCTTTTTATATTTCTTTCTTGTCATTGCTAGTACAACTAGGATTAATGTAAAGCAAAGAAGCTACTTCAATGGTTAGCAATTGTGTTTAGAGTTGCATCTATGTATCTTATAGATTCAATAAACTGGTGGCGAGTATGGCTCTTACATATTGCATAACTGAAATGCATATGGTTTTCTGCTATTGAATAAAAATTTGTTCTCTATCTATCCTTTGTTGGTCAAGGTAGCAATAAAGCATTGGATTGAAATCAAGCTTGTCATTTCCATTGTATTTTTGGGAACCCATGTCCTATACATGGCTTGGGATATCTACGCAAATATGAAGTGCCACAACAAAATATAGCAGGCTTAAATGTTTCATCTAGATTTATTGGGGCTATTGCATTCTTGAATTTTTTCTAGATTTGTGCATTGATGCGTGTTTTCTGTTATCTTTTGATATTTCTTTCTTGTCGTTGCTAGTATAACTGGGATTTTCTGATGGATAATGTAAAGGAAAGAAGCTATTTCAATAGCTAGCAAAAATGCAAGCAACAAGGAGTAGAGTCAAAGAAAAATAAGCTCGAGGACTTTCTTCAAGGAATTCTCCAGGTTATTCCTAGATCAAAAAATACATTGCAGCGATCTAATGCAATCACATAGGGACAAAGTAACATTCATTACTTTACTACTTTACTTGTGTGTATCCTTCAACAAATGACCTATAACTTGCACCACCCGAATAAAAAGCAACGAAAAGAAGAAACTTATTTGGATGTAAAATTTCTTAAGAACCCAAGATAGATGGGCATATGCTCGATTCAATCCACGAGGATTATTATATCCTTCTAATAGCTCAACAAAAAAATAACATCGACAATGCTAACAAAATGTCGTCCAACACATAGGAACAATAGGAAAAAGAGAATTCCGCACTCTAGCAAAAAGTAGATAGTTTGGAAAATTTTCTTTGAGAGAAGATGTTGACTAAGCTGAAAAGAAAGTACAAATCACCAATTGTGAGTTTAGAAACTATAAATGGCTTTCTTTATGTATAGTAGTTAGAACTTATTTTAGATATAGAAATATTTAGGGATTCCTATGAGCTAGCATAGAATCCCATGCAAGAAAGCTACAGTGAATGTAGGCACAAAAAAAGAGAAAAAGACATATAAAGGGGCATAAAAATCCCCACCAATAATAGAGGAAGGAGAAACATTTTGTCGAGCTTGCCTAACGCTCCATTTTAGTTTTTGTTAGCTGTCAGAGACAAAGCAAAGGTTTCCTTCATTTCAATTGTGTTTAGAGCTGCATCTATGTATCTCAAAGGTTCAATAAACTCTTGGCGAGTGTGGCTCTTACATATTGGATAACTGAAATGCATATGGTTTTTTGCTATTGAATATTTTTTATTTATTTATCTATCCTTTGTTGGTCAAGGTAGAAATAAAGCATTGGTTTGAAATCAAGGTAATGAGAGTAGATATTGAAATATGTTGCAGCTATATCTGACTAGCACGAATTCAATGGTTTTGCTCGAAACTCCACTAAAATTGTGATTCTGTCACTAAAGAAGTTCTTTTTATGCCATTATTTATTTAATAAATAAAGTCTATGCATTTTTCTCTTGTTTGATAAAAAAATATATCTTTACAACCCTTTTTATTGAATAGATTTTTTTTTCTCATTCAAGTCCTTTCCTTTCGTTATATGTCATGGCTTTTTTCTCTGTACGTTTGGTTTTTTCATGTAAATTGTTTCAGAATGATAATAGAGACCTAATTTACATCCACATAATTGTAGACAATTTTGATTGTATCTAGGTCTGTAAATTTACATTTCAGTTATTGAGATCTAGAAATACAAATTTCCTTTTTGGAATAGAGATTTAATTCAGGGTGTGACGGTTTTTTACTTTTTTATTTTGTTTGTTTAACTAAGAAAGACCTTAAAACAAGGGTTTTTGTGTGTCCAAACTCATCGGTGTGGTTTGAAAAGACATCTATTATTGTTTTTCCTCTATAGTTTTCATTTTTTTTTCTTTTTAATAGATAGACATGCTCTTATTGCCTAGACAACATTTCTCAAATAGGATGAAAGACATTGTTGTTGTTTGGACAAGACAAATGCCAATAAGGGATTGGATGTGATGCTCTTTGGATGTTGTTTGTCATATTTAGAGGATATAGAAATTCATGCAGGATATAAAAAAAATCCATTTTGTTGGCAATGTCCTGTATACATTTCCAAGTGGAAAATTAAGTGAATTGACATGTAATGGAATTTCTCATCAAAAGCAGCCATGGAAATAATAGTGGATATTTTTTCTTTGGATTCTTCCATTTTATAGTGCTTGCGTGCTTTGTCTTCTAGTGTGTCGGTAAATAAACAAGGTTGACTAATCATCTTAACAACTTGCTTTTTAACCGTAGAGTTAAAACTATGATTTTTGTTTTATTCCATTATTTTGTGAATGTTCCACATCTCTTCTAACTAGGATGCAAGACACGCCTAATTTATCTAGCTTGAGTGAACCCAACTATTGCCTGTTATCGTTATTACTATGTCCAGTCCATGGAATCATGTTGGCAGGTCCTGTCTCTTGGTGTTCTACAAATATGGGCCTTAGATTGACATATACATGCATTGTGCTTTTATGGTTCATACCATTTTTATATATTATAGTATATAGTTTGTCAATAGGATCTTGCAGGTCATACAGGGTGGAAACTAGCATTATAGAAACTTGTAGCTTTTTTTTACTAGGCCATCGACTTATCTGTCAATTTTTATTTAGCATGGCATTGCTAGGAAAACTAGGCAACCTACTGTAGAGTATGGGCAATGTGTAAAATTTGTTAAAGATAGGAATTGAAAAAGAGTGTATCCAGGCCCATCGACTTCAAGAAGTTGAACACTTAGCAGATTCCCTTTTATGGTTTTAGAGGGACATTTATAAGATATCATGGTCATGATTGGGGTGGATTTCTTTATGTAGGAAGGTCCATATTTTCATAGTTCAAATTTAATTTTGGATTATTTGTTTCTAAACACACTCATCCTTTGAGGTTCCTAGGATTCCCACTTTTGTCTTTAATAGAGGATATTCTATATTGCAGATTGAGCAATTACCCTCCTTTCTATCAAACCATTGTAGTAATAATCAATACTAGTATGCAAGAGTACTATATCAATAAAAATCATGCTCAATTTTAAGATACAAGATACTAAGACTATTAAATCTCATTTTTTACACATTGTTTATAGAGATGTGTGTAGTGTGTTTTATACAAATATATTTCTGCATGCGTCAAGAAAAACTACATTTCCTAGACTCAGCCTATGATAGGACACTGAGTCTCCTTTCTTAGTTTCTTGCATATGATAGAGTACCGATAGATTGAACGCATCCTCTTATGTGGTCTTATGTCTAAAAAATGTTTTGTAATCTTATGTCAAGGAGTTGTAACTTCAATGAGGTTTGCATACATAGATGATTGGTCAACAAGAAATTAAAAAATAATCCATTTCTCCTTTTCGAAATAATATAGTTTTTTTCAATATCATAGGCATGTGTGGCATATTCTTTATGGTGTGAAAAAAAAACTTGCCATAGATGGCATGCAAAGAGAACATATCCCTAGAAAAGTTTCAGTGCAATTAGAGAAAATAACAATTCTTCTTCCCATGTTCCTTAGCTAGACTCAGCTGACACTTCTTCCTTGTATATTTGTTTGAATGCCCTCCATTCAATTATGATAGCTTCTAGATCCTGTGACCACCTAGATATGCTTATTACAACAAAGAAATTTTCTTCAAAATTTTGCAGGTGTGAAGATCAACTTGCAAACATATTTACAAAACCATTGGAAAAGGATACATTCCAGTATTTGCGAATTCATCTTGGAATGACAAGTTCTGCACAGTGAACTCTATCATGCACAGAGCAAGTCTAAGCTCTGAATCATTTTGTAAAATTTTGTTTTAAAAAATCCCCATTTACTCATAAATAAGGGGGAGTGCTGGAAATATTAATTAATTGCATATCTATACCAGACCTCATCCGAAATTTCCACAGTCTAGAGCAGTTCAGTCTCTATCAGACAGTCTGACAAGATTGAAGAATCCACGATTCTATAATATAGACCTCTTGAATTAAATTTGTGAAGCTAAGTTTCTAGGTAGATAGATATTGCAGTCTTCAATGTTGAGTCAGTAGATTCACGGAGAAGCAAATTCTAGTATCCCTATAAATAGAAGAAGAAGATTGTAAAATAAGTTAGACACAACAGAGAGGACTCTGAGAAAATTCCGAGCAGAGAGTGAAGAGAATAGTGTCAAAGTTCAAGCTTATGTGGATTTGAAAATGTCGACAGCCGAATTTCTATGAAAGGTGAAATATCTCTGTAAATTTCCAAGTTTGCATTTACCGCATATAGTTCTATGTTATGTCGTGACAAGTTATACTAGCAACAACCACATTAAATTAATAATGTGTCTGAATACGCCGATAGGCGTAAATTTAAGCACATACTATAGGGAAAAACATTAATATAAAAAGTATGTGCCTAAATTTACGCCTACCGGCGTATTCAGACACATTATTAATTTAATGTGGTTGTTGCTAGTAACGGGTGAGCCCCTGGACATATCTAGAAAATATTAATGACAATAATAATGTTTATTTAATTATTCAAATATATAATAATAAATATAAATAATTATTAGAAAAAGTATTATTTATGATGGTGACGATGAAGATGATGGTGAACGATGAAGATGATGGTGAAGAATGATGGTGATGATGAGGATGACGATGAATATGATGATGATGATGAGGAGGATGAGGGTGATGATGATGATGATCATGATGATGATGACGATGATCAGGATGAGGATTATGGTGATGATGATGATGATGAGGAGGATGAGGGTGATGATGATGATGATGATGATGACAAGGATGGTGACGATGATGAGGATGATGGTGACGATGAAGATGATGGTGAACGATGAAGATGATGGTGAAGAATGATGGTGATGATGAGGATGACGATGAATATGATGATGATGATGAGGAGGATGAGGGTGATGATGATGATGATCATGATGATCATGATGATGATGACGATGATCAGGATGAGGATTATGGTGATGATGATGATGATGAGGAGGATATTGATGATGTTGAGGATAAGGTTGTCGATGAAGATGATGAGGATGAGGATGATGAGGGTGAAGAGGATGATGAAGATGAGGGTGATGATGAGGATGATGATGATGATGATGACGAGGATGGTGATGATGATGATGATGATGATGATGACAAGGATGGTGACGATGATGAGGATGATGGTGACGATGAAGATGATGGTGAACAATGCTGGTGATGGTGAGGAGGATGATGACTATGATGATGAGGATGAGGATGAGGGTGATGATGATGATGATGATGATGATGATGACGATGACCATGATGATGATAATGAGGATGATGGCGATGATGATGATGATGACCATGATGATGATGACGACGATGATGATGATGATGATGAGGGTAATGATGATGAGGAGGAGGATGAGGGTGAAGATTATGATGATGATGATGACGAGGAGGAGGATGGTGGTGTCGATGAAGATGATGATGATGGTGAGGATGAGGGTGATGAATGATGATGATGAGGATCAAGGTTGATGATGATGAGGATGAGGGTGACAATGAGGAGGAGGATGGTGATGATGAAGATGATGCTGAACGATGATGGTGATGATGACTATGATGATGATGAGGAGGATGAGGGTGATGATGATGACCATGATGATGATGATGAGGATGATGGTGGTGATGATGATGATGACCATGATGATGATGATGAGGATGATGGTGGTGATGATGATGATGACCATGATGATGATGATGAGGTTGAGGGTGATGATGAGGAGGAGGAGGATGAGGGTGAGGATTATGATGATGATGATGAGGAGGAGGAGGATGGTGATGATGATGAGGATGAGGGTGTCAATGAAGATGATGATGATGGTGAGGATGAGGGTGATGAATGATGATGAGGAGGATCGAGGTTGATGATGTTGAGGATGAGGGTGATAATGATGATGAGGATGATGGTGATGATGAGGAGGATGATGAATATGATGAGGAGGAGGAGGATGAGGGTGTCAATGAAGATGATGATGATGGTGAGGATGAGGGTAACGAACGATGCTGATGAGCATCGAGGTTGATGATGATGAGGATGAGGGTGATGATGATGATGAGGATGAGGGTGATGATGAAGATGATGATGAACAATGATGGTGATGATGAGGAGGATGATGAATATGATGATGATGATGAGGATGAGGGTGATGATGAAGATGATGATGAACAATGATGGTGATGATGAGGAGGATGATGAATATGATGATGATGATGAGGATGAGGGTGATGATGATGATGATGATGATGATGACCATGATGATGATGATGAGGATGAGGGTGATGATGAGGATGATGATGACTATGATGATGATGATGAGGATGAGGGTGATGATGAGGAGGAGGAGGAGGATGAGGATTATGATGATGATGAGGAGGAGGAGGAGGAGGAGGATGATGATGTTGAGGATGGGGGTGTCGATGAAGACAATGACAACGACGACGACGACGATGATGATGATGATGAGGATGAGGATGAGGGTGATGATGAGGAGGATGATGACTATGATGATGATGATGAGGATGAGGATGATGATGATGATGATGATGATGATGACCATGATGATGATGACGATGATGATGATGATGATGATGACCATGATGATGATGATGACCATGATGATGATGATGAGGACTATGGTGATGACGATGATGATGAGGATCAAGGTTGATGATGATGAGGATGAGGGTGATGAAGAGGAGGAGGATGAGGGTGATGATGAGGATGATGGTGATGATGAGGAGGATGACGAATACAATGATGACGATGAGGATCAGCATGTCGATGAAGATGATGATGATGGTGAGGATGAGGGTGATGAACGATGCTAATGAGGATTGAGGTTGATGATGATGAGGATGAGGGTGATGATAATGATGAGGATGAGGGTGATGTTTAAGATGATGATAAACAATGATGGTGATGATCAAGAGGATGATGAATATGATGATGGTAATGATGATGATGATGATGATGACCATGAGGATGAGGGGGATGATGATGATGATGATGAGGATGGTGATGATGACTATGATGATGATGATGAGGATGGTGATGATGACCATGATGATGATGATGCTGACCATGAGGATGAGGGTGATGATGATGATGACCATGATGATGATGATGATGATGATGACCATGATGAAGTTGATGCAGATGAGGGTGATGATGATGAGGACGAGGATGATGATGATGGTGATGAGGATGAGGGTGATGATGATGATGATAATGATGATGATGACCATGATGATGATGATCATGATGAGAGTGATGATGATGAGGAGGAGGATGAGGGTGATCATGATGATGAGGTTGACGATGATGATGATGACCATGATGAAGCTGATGAAGAAGGAAGATGAGGGTGATGATGATGATGATGATGATGACCATGATGAAGCTGATGAAGAAGGAAGATGAGGGTGATGATGATGATGATGATGATGACCATGATGATGATGATGAGGATGAGGGTGATGATGGTGATGAGGTTGAGGATGATGATGATGAGGATGAGGATGAGGATGATTATGGTGATGATGATGATGATGATGATGATGGCCATGATGAAGTTGATGAGGATGAGGGTAATGATGATGATGATGATGATGAAAATGAAGATTATGATGGTGGTGATGAGGATGAGGGTGATGATGATGACGATGACCATGATGATGATGATTAGGATGAGGGTGATGATGATGAGGATGAGGATGAGGGTGATGATAATGATGAGGTTGAAAATGATGATGAGGAGGATGAGGATGAGGATGATGAGGGTGATGATGATGATGATGACAATGATGACCATGATGAATCTGATGAGGATGAGGGTGATGATGATGATGATGATGAGAATGAGGATGAGGATGATGATGATGAGGATGAGGATGAGGGTGATGATGATGACTATGATGATGCTGATGAGGATAATTTATTACTATTTTGGATATATGTCCATGATGGATCATGAAGTCCATCAGCATCCTCATCCTCATCATCCTCATCATCATCATCATCACCCTCATCCTCATCACCACCATCATCATCCTCATTTTCATCATCATCATCATCATCATTACCCTCATCCTCATTAGATTCATCATGGTGCGACATAATGGATTATTACTATTAAATTAACATTAAGCGTTATGTCACATGTGTAATGAAGACGACATTAAGCCATTATGACGACGAAGATGAAGAAAATATACCACATTAATTAATTTATTTTCACATTAATTAATTTAATGTATGTGTCGACACATTATTTAATTTTATGTCACGTTAAATTATTAGGCACATACTTATTATATTAAGCAAGGGTTATGTCACATGTGATACATAGGCGTAAATTTATGCACATACTATAGGGAAAAACATTAATATAAAAAGTATGTGCATAAATTTACGCCTATCGGCGTATTCAGACACATTATTAATTTAATGTGGTTGGTTGTGTTGACATATACCAACCAAACAATGAAATAAACCATGGCTTAACGTCGTAATGTGATATAACCCTTGATAACGTTGCAGTGAAATGTAAACCTTGAAAAGCATCACAATGGGCCATACATTCTACATTACTATGTAGAATGTGGATGGTTTAAACCATTTCTTTTGTCAAACGACTATATATATATATCAAGAAAATTCTTAGAGAAATTTTCTAAACATCCAAAGACACATTATTAATGTCGTAGTAAAATGTAAACCTTGATAAACATCACAATGTGACATAACATTCTACATTACCATATAGAATGTGGATGGTTTAAACCATTTCTTTTGTCAAACGACTATATTTATATATATCAAGAAAATTCTTAAAGAAATTTTCTAAACATCCAAACAGACATTATTAATGTGTCAAATATTGGGCATTATCGCAATGTGACATAAACCTTGACAAATATCACAATGTGACACAACCCTTGATGAATGTCGCTAATGTAACATAACATGTGATAAACGTCACAATGCGACATAATGCTTATTAAACACCCACTATCACATTATTAATGTGTCACATCTCACATCTCTGGTTGTGTTGACATATACCAACCAAACATTGTAACAAACCATGGCTTAATGTGGTAATGTAATATAACCCTCGATAACGTCTCAGTGAAACATAAACCTTGATAAACATCATAATGCAACATGACATTCTACATTACTATGTAGATTGTGGATGGCTTAAACCATTTCTTTTGTCAAACGACTATATATATATATATCAAGAAAATTCTTAAAGAAATTTTCTAAACATCCAAACAGACATTATTAATGTGTCAAATATTGGTCATTATGGCAATGTCACATAACCTTTGACAAATATTACAATGTGAGACAACCCTTCATGAATGTCTCTAATGTAACATAACATGTGATAAATGTCACAATGCGACATAATGCTTATTAAACACCCAATATCACATTATTAATGTGTCACCTCTCACATCTCTGGTTGTGTTGACATATACCAACCAAACACTGTAACAGACCATGGCTTAACGTCATAATGTGATATAACCCTCGATAACATCGCAGTGAAACATAAAACTTGATAAACATCACAATGAAACATAACATTATACATTACTATGTAGAATGTGGATGGTTTAAACCATTTCTTTTGTAAAATGACTATATATATATATATATATATATATCAAGAAAATTCTTAAAGAAATTTTCTAAACATCTAAAATCCACACCATTTATTTATTAATCAAAATATAATTACATTATTAATTAATTGATTAATGTGTCACAATAATATTATATATCATAACACTTCGGGTTATACCATAATGCATATGAGACATAATTATTAGATTACTTTATAGATTGGGATAAGTTGAATGATGAGTATTTAATTATTTTTAATTCATGGTTAATATTTGATTTGAGGAACATTATGGTCATTTGAATGATGATGATTCGAAAAAAACATTAAAGATATAAAATAACAAAATAATGTATTTATGTTTTAAAATAACGTAATGTGATATAACGCTTGATAACGTCGAAGTGATAAATACTTAAAATATTATTAATTATATTATATTATAATATGAATATGGTATTTAATTAAAATATTATAATTAAAGTAATAATAAAATATTATTGTTGTTATGGGTGTGGTTCATTGGTCATAGTTAACCATGGCTTACTTTGGTGAATCACATGGCCATAGTTGGTAATGCAACAAGAAATTTTCTAAACATCCAAAAACACATTATTAATGTGTCCAATCTTGGGCATTATCACAATGTTACATAACCCTTGACAAAAATGAGAATATGACAAAACCCTTGATGAATGTTGGTATTGTAACATAACCCGTGATAAACGTCACAATGTGACAGAACGCTTATTAAACGCCCACAATCACATTATTAATGTGTCACATCCTTGGTTGTGTTGACATATACCAACCAAACACTGTAAAAAACCATGGCTTAACATCGTAATGCGATATAACCCTCGATAACATCACACTCAAACGTCAACATTGATAAACATCACAATGCGACATAAGCCTTGACAAATATGACAATGTGACATAACCCTTGACAAAAATCTCAATGTGACATAACCCTTGATGAATGTCGCTAATGTAACATAACTTTTGATAAACGTCACAATGCGACATAATACTTATTAAACGCCCACTGTAACAAACCATGGCTTAAAGTCGTAATGCGATATAACCCTCGATAACTTCATAGTGAAACGTAAACCTTGATAAACATCACAATGCGACATAACCCTTCACAAATTTCACAATGTGCATAACCCTTGATGAATCTCGCTAATGTAACATAACCCGTGATAAACGTCACAATGCGACATAAAGCTTATTAAACGCCAACTATAACAAACCATGGCTTAATCGTAATGCGATATAACCCTCGATAACATCACACTGAAACGTCAACATTGATAAACATCACAATGCGACATAACCCTTGAAAAATATGACAATGTCACATAACCCTTGACAAATATCACAATGTGACATAACCCTTAATGAATGTCGCTAATGTAACACAACTCGTGATAAACGTCACAATGCGGCATAACTCTTATTAAACGCCCATTGTAACAAACCATGGCTTAACATCGTAATGTGATATAACCCTCGATAACATCACAGTGAAATGTAAACCTTGATAAACATCACAATGTGACATAACCCTTAATAAATATCACAATTTGGCATAACCCTTGATAATTATCACAATTTGGCATAACCCTTGATGAATGTTGCTAATGTAACATAACCCAAGATAAATGTCACAATGCGACATAACGCTTATTAAATTCCCACTATCACATTATTAATGGCTTAATCGTAATGCAATACAACCCTCTATAACATCACACTGAAACGTCAACATTGATAAACATCACAATGCGACATAACCCTTGACAAATATGACAATGTGACATAACCCTTGATGAATGTCGCTAATGTAACATAACCTGTGATAAACGTCATAATGCGACATAATGCTTATTAAACGCCCACTGTAACAAACCATGGCTTAATGTCAAAATGTGATATAACCCTTGATAACTTCATAGTGAAACATAAACCTTGATAAACATCACAATGAAACATAACCCTTGACAAATATCACAATGTGACATAAGCCTTGATGAATGTCGCTAATGTAACATAACCCGTGATAAACGTCACAATGCGACATAATGCTTATTAAACGCCCACTATAACAAACCATGGCTTAACATCGTAATGTGATATAACCCTTGATAACATCACAGTGAAACGTAAACCTTGATAAACATAACAATGTGACATAACCCTTGAGAAATATCACAATTTGACATAACCCTTGATGAATGTCCCTAATGTAACATAACGTGTGATAAACGTCACTATGCGACATAACACTTATTAAACGCCCACTATCACATTATTAATGTGTCACATCTTTGGTTGTGATGACATATACCAACGAGACATTATAACAAACCATGGCTTAACATCGTAATGTGATATAACCCTCGATAACATCATAGTGAAATGTCAACATTGATAAACAAACCATGGCTTAACATCGTAATGCGATATAACCCTCGATAACATCATCGTGAAACATCAGCATTGGAAAACATCATAATGTGACATAACGCTTGACAAATATCATAATGTGACATAACCCTTCATAAATTTCGCTAATGTAACATAACCTGTGATAAACGTCACAATGCGACATAATGCTTATTAAACCCCCATTGTAACAAACCATGGCTTAACGTCGTAATGTGATATAACCCTCAATAACGTCACAGTGAAACGTAAACTTTGATAAACATCACAATGCAACATAACCCTTGACAAATATCACAATGTAACATAACCCATGATAAACGTCACAATGCGACATAACGCTTATTAAACGGCCAATGTAACAAACCATGGCTTAATGTCGTAATGTGATATAACCCTCGATAACCTCACAGTGAAACGTAAACCTTGATAAACATCACAATGCGACATAACCCTTGACAAATATCACAATGTGACACAACCCTTGATGAAAGTCACTAATGAAACATAACCCGTGATAAAAGTCACAATGCAACATAACGCTTATTAAACACTCACTATCGCATTATTAATGTGTCACATTTTTTGTTGTGTTGACATATACCAACCAAACACTGTAACAAACCATGGTTTAACATCGTAATGTGATACAACCCTTGATAACGTCGCAGCAACATCACACTGAAACGTCAACATTGATAAACATCACAATGTGACATAACCCTTGACAAATATGACAATGTGACATAGCCCTTGATGAATGTCGCTAATGTAACATAACCTGTGATAAACGTCGCAATGCGACATAATGCTTATTAAACGCCCACTGTAACAAACCATGGCTTAATGTCGTAATGTGATATAACCCTTGATAACATCATAGTGAAACGTAAACCTTGATAAACATCACAATGCGACATAACCCTTGACAAATATCACAATGTGACATAACCCTTGATGAATGTCGCTAATGTAACATAACCCGTGATAAACATCACAATGCGACATAATGCTTATTAAACGCCCACTATAACAAACCATGGCTTAACGTCGTAATGTGATATAACCCTCGATAACATCACAGTGAAACGTAAACCTTGATAAACATAACAATGTGACATAACCCTTGAGAAATATCACAATTTGACATAGCCCTTGATGAATGTCCCTAATGTAACATAACCTATGATAAACGTCACTATGCGACATAACACTTATTAAACGCCCACTATCACATTATTAATGTGTCACATCTTTGGTTGTGTTGACATATACCAATGAGACATTATAACAAACCATGGCTTAACATCGTAATGTGATATAACCCTCGATAACATCATAGTGAAATGTCAACATTGATAAACAAACCATGGCTTAACATCGTAATGCGATATAACCCTCGATAACATCATCGTGAAACGTCAGCATTGGAAAACATCATAATGTGACATAACCCTCGACAAATATCACAATGTGACATAACCCTTCATAAATTTTGCTAATGTAACATAACCTGTGATAAACATTACAATGCGACATAATGCTTATTAAACGCCCACTGTAACAAACCATGGCTTAACGTCGTAATGTGATATAACCCTCGATAACGTCACAGTGAAACGTAAACCTTAATAAACATCACAATGCAACATAACCCTTGACAAATATCACAATGTGACATAACCATTGATGAATGTCGCTAATGTAACATAACCCATGATAAACGTCACAATGCGACATAACGCTTATTAAACGCCCAATGTAACAAACCATGGCTTAATGTCGTAATGTGATATAACCCTCAATAACCTCACAGTGAAACGTAAACCTTGATAAACATCACAATGCAACATAACCCTTGACAAATATCACAATGTGACATAACCCTTGATGAATGTCACTAATGTAACATAACCCGTGATAAACGTCACAATGCGACATAACGCTTATTAAACGCCCACTATCGCATTATTAATGTGTCACATTTTTTGTTGTGTTGACATATACCAACCAAACACTGTAACAAACCATGGTTTAACATCGTAATGTGATACAACCCTTGATAACGTCGCAGTGAAACGTAAACCTTGATAAACATCAAAATGCAACATAACATTCTATATTACTATGTAGAATGTGGATGGTTTAAACCATTTCTTTTGTCAAACGACTATATATTCCTTTATGAACATCGAAATCCAACATAACTCTCGATGAATGTCGCAATGTGACAAAACCATTAAGGAATGTACAAAGGTGGAATGTTTCAATCCAATGTAAGCGTCAATGAATGTTGCAATGCAACAAATCCAATAAGGAATTTACCATGGATGAATGTCACAAAACGTCAATGAATGTTGCCATGCAACAAATCCATTAAGGAATTTACCATGGCTGAATGTCACAGTGCAATATAACCGTTAATAAATAACATAATGACCATAATAAACATCGGAATATGACATCCTTGATGAATGTTACAACAATAGACATCAAAAGTCACATTATGAATGTGTTTTTCTAAACATCATTGAATGTCATATTATTAATGTGTTATATCTTGGGTATTGTTGAAATGAGACATAACCTTTCACGAGTGTCACAATGTATAACCATATTGCCACACAACATTATATGTTTTTCAAATTAATAATTTATGATTTTTTTTTCAAATTTATAATTTGATAATTTACTCTCAATATATATGTGATAAATCAAATTTAAAACCTTATTCTTTAACTTCTCTATTAATTTATGTTAGATAATAAAAGAGAATTTCCAAGAATAACAAGATTATAAATATCATACCATTGTGAATTTTTTTTTCACGAATGAGATTAATTTAAACATAGTATAAGAGTTTATTTTATACCATAAATTTAACATAACAAGAAATTGAAATATTTCACCAAAAATAATCAATTAGGAATGTATTATTATGTGTATAAATAAGAAAGCCCTGCAAATTGTATCACACTGCTGTGCAAAATTGTATGACACCATTTATGAATTGAACAATATAACTCGACATAATATTCTATATTACTATGTAGAATGTGGATGGTTTAAACCATTTCTTTTGTCAAACAACTATATATTCCTTTATGAACATCGAAATCCAACATAACTCTTGATGAATGTCACAAAGCGACAAAACCATTAAGGAATGTACAAAGGTGGAATGTTTCAATCCAACGTAAGCGGCAATGAATGTTGCAATACGACAAAGCCATTAAAGAATTTACCATGGATAAATGTCACAATGCAATATAACCGTTAATAAATAACATAATGAGCATAATAAACATTGAAATATGACATCCTTGATGAATGTTGATGGACATCAAAAGTCACATTATGAATGTGTTTTTCTAAACATCATTGAATGCCATATTATTAATGTGTTATATCTTGGGTATTGTTGAAATGCGACATAACCTTTCACGAGTGTCACAATGTATAACCATATTGCCACACAACATTATATGTTTTTCAAATTAATAATTTATGATTTTTTTTCAAATTTATAATTTGATTATTTACTCTCAATAAATATGCAATAAATCAAATTTTAAACCTTATTCTCTAACTTTTCTATTAATTTATGTTAGATAATAAAAGAGAATTTCCAAGAATAACAAGATTATAAATATCATACCATTGTTAATTTTTTTTACAAATGAGATTAATTTAAACATCTATCTCTTTGTGCAGTGTTTGAAGTGTTGTTAATTTTTGCAGCAGCGCAGGGAATTATGTTGAGTACTACACACTGTATATGCGCATGTTGCAGTACTGTCTCTGGAATTTAATTTGTTGTTGGGATTTATCTAGGATCATATTGAGTTCAAAGGAAGATGCCTTTATTATATAAATAATTAATTTTTTTATATTTATATTTAATTTTTATAATACAAATAATTAAAATAATAATGATAATGATAGTTAAAATCTAGTAAGACCAAACTTATAAATATAAATTTGTGAACTTTAATTTTTTTGTTATCATTTAGCTATATATAAATTTATAGGGAATTATGTTGAGTACTACACACTGGGAAATTGTTCAAAGTGTTTTTCTAATTTAGATTGTATTGTTTGTTTCTTATATTTGGATTAGTTCAAAGATTTTTTTTATTAATTTCTTCTATTTGGGTCAACAAAATAACAATTATCAAATTAAAAATATAGGTCAATAAATTTGATATTTTATTGTCCCTTAAGTTTATTAAATTTCAAAATTAATGGATTGAAAAATTGCTAAAAATGTTTTTTTTAACTTATTTTTTCAACCTTTAAATGATACCATAGTTTTGTAAATTAACACACTCTCTATATATAAAAATTAGATAATTTTAATTAAATACATTTCATTAAAATTATCAATAAAAAATATTTTTTTTTTAATTAATTTTAATAGAAATAATTTTAAATTATATTTTTTAATAATAATTAACATAATAATTATTTTAAATTATATCTATATATATATAACTCTTTTATAAATGATAAAAAAATAATTTAATTTATAAATAATATTAAAAACTTATGAATTATAATAATATTCTTTTATAATAACTTATTTATAAAATTTGTAAAACTAAACATTGTAAAAAAATCAATTATAAAAAAAAACATCTTTTACTTTTGAAGTTTTTGCTTTAACATTTAAACAAATAAAAGAAGTCCAAGAAAATATATGACATTTCCAAAAGTCTAAGAAAATATAAGCCCTGTAATGAGAATTATTACCAAGATTGTATTTAAAATTCTAAAAACATAAGATGGATGTTTATATCAAAGTTTAGAGTATTCTAAAATTACTTCATTAATAAAATTTTGTTCAAAGGGAAAGATTGAATTGAAAGTCAGATAAGATGGAATTCAACAGAGCGAATGGATATCTAAACGATCAGATTGGTGCTCATAAACCATGGAACCTTGGCATTTAATATTTCATAGACTGAATAAACTATCTCATTCTACCATTTAGTAACACGAATAAATATTTAAGCCTTTATAAGAATGTTTTTGAATAAAATTTAGATACTCAAGTCATGCTTAGACAATCATCACAATCTTAAAAACAAGATACCTAATCTTTTATTTATTATAATTATTTAGAATCAAAAATTAAATTGCAAAGATTGAATCGTTTGAAATATAAGCAAGGTTTATTTACTGCCGTATTTTCAAATTTCTCTTACCTAAAGAAATAATGTCGAGTCGACAGCATTTTGTTTCGGCGTTTTCTACTAGAAACGACTTCTAAAAGTCTTATCGCCCAATTCGATTTGTTTTTTTTCAACAGGTCTTACCATCACCCGACCACTCCTTCATATGTTCTACAACACAGCGACAGAATCCGCTGCGAACTTTCAATCTTTTATTCACAAAAGGCAATCTTCAATGTTGAGTCAGTAGATTCATGAAGAAGCAAATTCTAGTATCCCTATAAATAGAAGAAGAATATTGTAAAATAAGTTAGACACAGCAGAGAGGACTCTGAGAAAACTCCGAGCAGAGAGTAAAGAGAATAGTGTCGAATTTCAAGCTTATGTGGATTTGAAAATGTCGACAGCCGAATTTCTATGAAAAGTGAAATATCTCTGTAAATTTCCAAGTTTGCATTTACGGCATATAGTTCTATGTTATGCCATGACAAGTTATATAAATCAAATAGTTTATGGCGCAATACATGTTTATTTAGCCACACATTCTCTCCAAGAATTACTTGTGTAATTGTTGTTTACACTTACAGTTTCAGTGAAAGATCAAAGAATCCATAAACATTTCACCAAGTAAAAGTTCCAGGCTTTACAACAGAGTGGTCGACACAAGTCTTCTTAATGTTTGGTTATATGATTTTGTAATTCTGTCAAATTGTTGTTGTGTCAAGTTTTACTTCATGTTACCGGTCGCTGAAAAATATTGTTGATTTCTTAAGTCTTTAGACTAAGGAACACCATTTATGAAATTTGGCTAAAAGTGGCGAAGTCAAAGTCAGTTAGTCGAAGTAAACCTGTTGAGAGTAAATTGGTCAAAGTAAACTTGTCTAGTAAATCAGTCAAAGTAAAACTATCGAGTAAGTCTACCGAAGTAAACCTGTTGAAGTCAAGTAAGTCGGATTGAGAACATTTTCCTTAACTTATGCGACCACGGAGGAGTAATGACTACTAGAGGGTACCTTGCAAAGTATAGAGTATTCCCTAATACCTATGTGTGACATTGTATCCTCAACAAAAACTTCAGTTAAAGAAGTATCTAACAACACTCCATAATTTCCCTCGACTACTCTATCCAGAGTATTTTGAAGAAACTACTTTTTGGTACAAAATAGCCCGTGATCCCAGGATAAAATTTCATTTTGAACTTTCAATGAGGAAGAGGAGGATAATAATTTTTTTTTTCAGTGAGGAAAACCTTCGAATAGTTGACGAGCCACACTCCATCACCAATAGGTAAATCGGAAAATCAAGATGGTAGTAGCCACCAAAAAATGGTTCGGTTATAACCCCTTATTAGCATATTATTTGTGAGAAATATTTAGAGGCTAAAAGAAAATTACGATATTACAAGGAGGTCATCAACCATACTCTAGAAGATCAAAAGCATCTCTCTGTATTAACAAGTTCAAAGAAAAAAATTAATAGAGCCAAGATAAGAACGAACTTTCATGAGCTCCATAGTGAAACAGGTCATTGGACAGTTCCTAAAACACCATGGGTGGAAACGATTTGTCGTCTCTGCGAGAATAGGAACATTGAAGACGAAAACCACTACCTCTTAGAGTGTCCTACGTACACCTACATTAGATCTCCATTTCACAATCTTTGTTGCAATACCGACCTTCCTGGCCTTTTAGCTTGCCAAAATTATAGTGAGCTCGAGATGCTTCTCACCAAGCTCTTTGAGCATAGGAATACAATTTTAAAACAAACTAATTAATTTGTTTCTTTAGGTCTGATAGACCAAAGTTTGGTCTCAGTGGACGTTAACCATCATCATCATCATAGTAATTATGTTTCAATAAATGATGTAACTAGTAATTATTAAATCAACATTAGAGACAATATACTCAAAAGGTGGGGAGGTAAACAATCATCCTTCCGAACCATCCAATATAAAGGGGGTTCACAATTTATTGTAGAAAACTATTTTATTTTATATATTTTTAAACGGGTAATAAAAGTAAACAGAAATTATATTACAATGAACAATGAAGTAGGGAGAGTGAAAACCACTCCATCCCACAATTAGGCCCCCAAATCCTTCACCATAATTATTCTAAAATTTCATGGATTGGCATTGTGTTGGAGTACATAACAAAGTTAAAAAAAAATGTTAAAGCATTGAAGGGACTTGGTCAAAAAGGAAAGGATTAATCAAATAATTATTAAAATAGAAGATGATTAGATCAAATTCAATTAAAGAGGTCAGACATTTTTGTTGTTTATTTCCATCTCCATGAAAATAGGGGTACAAGGGGTCCAACCATTGGTGTTTGAATCATGATTAAGAAGGAAAGGGCTCACTTGCTTAGATGTTGTTATTGCTTTATTTGGGGATTAAGTTAATTTGTGGTCCTCTTAGAGAGTAGAGAGCAGAGAGCCATGTGGTAGCAAACTCAAGCAATGCCAGGTGGTCCCAAACTGGGAACTTGGTCAAACAAGTTTACAAAAGTAAATTTTTGGGGAAAATAACCACTCGGTCAAAGTCAATTTTCAGGAATCAATAATATTTTAATATTTTTTTAGAAAAAAAGATAAAAAACTACTAAAATTTTGTTACGCCGATAGGCGTTATTCAATGGTATTTTGGGGGGTTTGGGGGAGATGGACTTGCTTGAGCGGATCATCAAGATCCAGCAAATCCCGCCAAGTGGATGCTCAAGATCTGTTGATTCGTCTGATCTTTTAACACTCAGTTTATACCTTAATTAACCCCTCTTTAGGAGTCTGTTAGATGAGCGGATCGCGGATTTAGGAGTCTGTTAGATGAACGGGTCGCGGATTTAGGAGTTCGGACGGAGTCGGTTAGATGAACGGATCGCGGATTTACGAGTTCAGACGGAGTCGGTTAGCGTAAATACAGGCGAGGTGGAGCCACGTTTCTGCATGCAGTATGGCCGCCAAAGGTCTGTTATAAGAATAATCTTTATTTTCACAGTTCTGCTCGCGCTGCTCGTTCTCTCATTTCTTCAGAAATTCATCAAATCGGTGAAACAATGGTAACGATTAGCATTCTTATCATGGATTCAGTTGTCCACATGTAATGTGTAACTAAGCACGGCAGTTGTGTAGGTTGTAGCTTCGGCTCAGGCTCAAAATGTTAAAGAAGCGGAAATCTCTTAGCAGGATTCCTTGCTACTGGTAAGTATTCATGTTTTACTGTTTAATAATCTAATTCCAAATCAAATCTTCCTTAAATTATGGTAAAATCTGATACAAATGAATGCATTTTGATATTGCGCTTATTTCATGTTTTATGTCTCTAATTTCAAACCAGACACGAAATTTAGGGCTTAGCCGGCCAAAAATGATGTCAATTGTTAGTTCGTCAGTTGAATTTAACTTCTATTGAAAGTGCCATATGACATTCTCTGAATTCAGTTTGACAGACAAGAAATCTCCTTCGTATTGCGATTTTTAACATAACCTACATCAGAGGACTTTTTCCTGAGAAGTACTTCAATGACAAGTCGGTGCCGGCTCTTGGTAAGGAGTCTCCGCTCGGCGTTTTAAAGATTTCAGATACTTCCAATGATTTTGTAGAGTCTCCGCTCGGCGTTTTAAAGATTTCAGACACTTCCAATGATTTTGTAGTTATTAGTTGTTTATGAACTGTTAGCTGCTGATTGTATTTGTTTCTTTTAGAGATGAAAATCAAGAAATTGATGCCAATGGATGAGGAATCACGAAGGCTTATAGACTGGATGGAAAAAGGTAACAAATAACCGTCCCTGAGCCGATCTTAGAGCACTGTTCAATTTACAGCGTTTAGTAAAAAGTTTATGAACTGTTAGCTGCTGATTGTATTTGTTTCTTTTAGAGATGAAAATCAAGAAATTGATGCCAATGGATGAGGAATCACGAAGGCTTATAGACTGGATGGAAAAAGGTAACAAATAACCGTCCCTGAGCCGATCTTAGAGCACTATTCAATTTACAGCGTTTAGTAAAAAGCTCACAAGATTTAATACAAGTAAAATCTGATACAAATGAATGCATTTTGATATTGCGCTTATTTCATGTTTTATGTCTCTAATTTCAAACCAGACACGAAATTTAGGGCTTAGCCGGCCAAAAATGATGTCAATTGTTAGTTCGTCAGTTGAATTTAACTTCTATTGAAAGTGCCATATGACATTCTCTGAATTCGGTTTGACAGACAAGAAATCTCCTTCGTATTGCGATTTTTAACATAACCTACATGAGAGGACTTTTTCGTGGAACTTCTTATTTCTTCTCTTCAAAATGTAGTAGAATATAGTGATTCAATTCCTTGTTATTTAGGCAATCTGAGATGGTGTGTGAAAGGATATCTTTAGAAGCCTAAGAAAACAAGAATGTGGCAAAATCTAGTCCACAAAATTGGTTTTAAATGGTGTGTCTCAACTAACCTTGACTCCTGTGGGAAAATGCTGCTGAGGCCAGTATGTACAGATCAGATTTCCTGTAGCATAAACAGAGTTTGCTCCAGGCCTTGTATCCTGTAGCAGCAACAACTAACTATGGCCAGTAATGGAGTGCTGTGCTTCTAGATCCTGATTGGATGCAACGACGCCCATATCTATTTAAGCGTTCTTGTTCCTAAGCCTATAAATGGCATTTTTGCACTATTTCTTGAACCATCCACTCAGCCTTCTATATTGGCACCTGTGGAGACACTGTGGAAGGGGTTGTCCCATATTTTGTCAAACTGATCACTCAATGCGCCAGTCTCCAGCAGGGCAGTAGCAGGACTAAATCTGACATATCTGTGTACAACAACTCTAAATTCTTTATTCCTAACATGCATTTGTGATCCGTGGATGACAATTTATTGAACTCTCTTCCCCCTGTTTCTCCTTCATCCATTATAAATGGAAGTTTCCACAACGGACAAATGTATACATCTAAAGTCTCAAGATTCTTCATCATAGCAAAATCCCGTGGTTAATTCTCTTAAGCCAGTGAACATCTCAAGTTTCGACCAAAGACTATTTGCAATCGCGAGTAATGGCATTGGCAGGTTCGAATCCCATGGAATACAGGTTCTTCTGGCAACATCTCCAGCTTACCTTATCGATGAGCTCATCATCTTACATCCATGTCATTGTGTTTCGTCCTTAGATTCAGGCTCCTACCACCACTAAAATCTGGTCAAAAGATGAAGGTACTGGCTGCCAAATTAGGGGGTTATTAGTATTCTTTATGCAAAGGAATGATAAGGGCGGCCTGCAAAAGTCCCGATCTCCATCTTCTTAAAATTCATATGCGCACTGTCGCCGTTGGATTCGAACCTTGGACCTGATTTCTGCCGTCTGCGCGGCGTTAGGGCTTCAGCTTACAGGGAAAGGGGAATATGCAGTTCTTAAAGGGAAACTTCTTGATTTCTTAATGTTTTGGTTGCATCTCTCCGGCCTGAAATGCAAGCTTCTGCTGATGTTGGGCCTGAGTGTAAAGCTGTGACAGAGAACTGGCAGAACTGCAGAAGGTGGTATACACGGTCTTCTCAACCTCATCCTGCCCTGTGTTCTCTGACTTCCTTTTCTTTCGCATTTCTCCCTCTGCGGCCTCGTTCCTCAACCCAAGACCTCAAATTTAACTTTAGCAACAGCCTTTCAAGTCAACAAGACTCAAGAAGGGTCAAAAACATTTAAAAAAAAGGGATACAATCAGAATCAAGTCAACAAGACTTCAATACCCCAATAACAGTTACAGAATGAGTATATGAACATAACTGCTGAGATCAATACGATCAAGATAATCGTTTCTGATGCACCCAACTCTAGCATTCATGGATAGCAGGTGGGGTTTAATGAACAGGATTTGATAATAAAAAAGTTAAATTGTGAACTGGGTATGTCACTTACAGATGCAGAAATTGAATTACTGATAGATAGGATGAATTCCCACTGTACCCAAACAAGGAACTTGGAGTTCATGGATATATTCAATCAAAGTAGCAAGTTTCAGACATAGTTCCATGAACTTGGAATTCATGGAAATAATCAATAAAAGCAGCGAATTCATGGATATATTCAATAAAAGTAGCGAGTTTTAGACAAAGAGCTGCTATAAAATTATATGGCACCACATTTTGTTTGAGTGGGAGACAGAAAATGACAACGAAACTTCACAGGTGCGGTGAATATGAAATTTCTGTCTCTTTTTCTGTGCATGATGTGATTATACGATATTCCCAACTTCTGCAG
>LPNX010836083.1:0-17910 GCA_001517045.1 Pseudotsuga menziesii
TCTTGAGCTTGTCAGATTGACACAACATTTATACTTGATTTCAACTTGATATGTCAATATATGTTTTTTTGTTAGGTGATTAGATTGCTAGTAAAAAATGTAATGAACATTTTGTGAGAAAGAAAAAACATATTTAACATATAAATTTACATAGATATTTACATGCATTTTGTTTCATACAAAAGATAATAATAATAATAATCAAATTTAATTGCAAAAGCACTATAATGTAATAGTGGATTGGGCTTGATATGTGGTTACCTCCTTGTGTAATCTTATCCTTTTCCAAAAATCAATCTTCAATGGTAAAGATATTTGGGTTAAATCTATAGAAAGAATTGCACATGATATTAAAACAAACTTGATCTCCAATATTAAGTGTGGTTTAAGGAAGACTAGAAAGTACAACTGAAACTCATCACATAGTGCTCAAGAATATTTTTAGAATGCCATTTTCACTTTCCATAGGGTTTCCAACTTTCCCATCAAGAAGGAAATTAGAGAAAAGAGAGACAGAGGAGAACTAGGGTAAGAGGCAAGGAAGTGGGTTAACTTGCTTACACAAAAAAACATAGGGTTTCCCTTTGAATAGCAAGAAAAATAGAAAGCCCACTCAATTTTAAATCCGTAAATTACATAGGAAAGCAACGTGTAGTTATTGCAGCTTTGTCAGCTTGAACATCATCCATGAAATGCATTGACAACCATTGTAGCAAGGAAGAAAGAGCAGTAACCTTTCTAGCAGCAATATCTTTGCCCCATTAGTTATGATTCCCACAAACAATGCCTAGAATGCATAAGTGCACTATGGTCAATCAAACAATGTTTTCCCTATGCTAATTTACATAGATGCAGTGAGAAAATAGTTGGAACTTACCCAACATGATCTAAAGAGATAATCGTTGATAATAAGGCAAGAACTTCTTCATAGAGATAAGAGATTGTTTCAATCTATATGTTGTTGGGAGCGGGGAAAGGGAGCAAAAAGCGGAAAGCAGGAACGAAAACTAAAAAATTTCAAAAGCTTCCATTTTGGGAGCATTTTTTATGATACATATTTTAATATATTTTGATGTGTATAAATTTAAAAAAAACATGTATTATGTCAAATTAGCTATAGAAAACATGAAAACGTAGATATAATCATTTCAGTACACATATAACATCAATCATCTAAGAGTTATAACTTATAACGTTGTCATCAAATGATAAATCATCAATAATAAATAACATCAACCTTCAAATTTCAACATATAATATTTGCCATCAACAAACTCTAATATTTGCAAGAATGGTACCACTAGGGATATATATATATACGGTGATGAAAAATGTTATCTACAGAAACCCTAGGGATAGAAGCAAAGGATGTTCAACTAGTGGACTATAGCGAGGGTCCCTTGGAGAAACAAAAGGTGTTTGAATATAGGGGGTCTAATTGCTCTAGGAAGGTCCCTGTTCATGAGCCAAGGGTTTATTCCCCTCTTCGTCAGAGGGTTATTTTAATATTTTGCACAAAACAAAATTTTGGATACCAGATACAAAGTGACTCCCCACGTTAGATCTGCATAGAAACCCTGAGAATTTTGGAGTGGGAGTCACTCCAGAGGTATATTTTTGCATTGAATCAATTCAAATGCTGAATCCTGATTGACGCAGCCATGATCAGCACTGAAGACTGTAATGGGGAAATAACAATTCCATGACAAATGATGGTCTACTATTTGTTAATGGCACACTTGAAGAGGCAAAGATGTTTTGCGAAATTTTACATCTTTACTGCACAGCATCAAGTACAAGATCAACCTAGAGAAATCTTCTATTAGTTGTAGGTGCATCAGTGAGGACATGTATAAAAGGTTGATCCATCTATTCCAATTCAGAAGGGGTCCCGTAGGGAAAGTAAAGAGTCCAGGTCCCTCCCTTGAACCTTGAAGCGAGGAAATTCTTAGATATTATAACCTTTAGTTTGAAATCCTGTACACAACATTTTTGGTCTACCAACCCTTGAATTTCTAGTTCCTAAGTTTTATCTGTAAACATAGCAATATTATTATGAACCTGGGCAGGTCTGACCTATTTTCGGGGCTACAACTTGTGAAAATCACAGGATATCCAATAATAGATTTGATCCTTATGGCCTATTATAGTGCATCTGCAGGTGTAGCATTCCTCTGTTACTGTAAGGGAATTATGATCTAGCCATTTCATCTCCACCACATCCACAACAAAGAAAAAAAACATGAATAGAAAAAAAACACAATAGATAATCACGCTAAACACAGAACAAACCTGAAGGTCTAAACATTAATGATGCCATTCTGAAGGTAGTGGAGACCCAACGTGAAGCTCAATACCAATATTTGTCAGTTTCAATTTCTGTCCACCGACACCAATCTCATCACCATGTTTAGAATTGCCTAAATTCCAATTCCATTTACTCTTCTTAGATGTGTCTTCGAGCATCTTCTTATATTCAAACAAATTACTTGTAAATCTAGTCCTCTTAGCCTAAGTATTCAACACAGTAGGTCCGCGTCAGAATTGAACTCCCTGTACAGGTACGTGCCTGAAGGATAAAGAAAGAAAACAATTCTTTAGGAGCCCAATCCTTTTCAACCAACAATCATATATAACTCAGTGACTGCAACTTGGTGAGACCTCTGGCCCAATCAATTATTCGATCATGACCTTTGATTCGCCAAAAATAGAAAGCTAGATAATTTTTTTTTTTTTGCGAACCATAAAAGCCCCCATAAGGCTAAAAGTTCATGCAATTGCTTTGTTGGATCTATGAAGATTGAGGTGCATGGCACTAATATTACTAATAGAAGGTAGACAACTTACAAAAATTACACTTCATCGCCAAATTTGCAATTTTCCATGACACAATTAAAAATGACTAACATAAATGACTAATTCATATTCTTCTAGCTAGTCATTTTTTATGTCGTGACTAAATTAGTCATTTATTTTAGTCATTTTTAACTCTGTCACTTATTATCTAGTCATATTTGTTAACTGGTGACTAAATTAGTCGTTAATTTTAGTCGTTTATAGTTGAGTCAATCAAAATTGCTCATATTTAGTAGTAAATCACTTGGAAAACCTATGGTGACTAGGATTTTTAGTCACCTAGTAGCTAATTCCTCATTTTGTACTAGTGCCTTCTGCAAATGGGAAATTGAATTCATGACAATCAACCCCGTCTCGGCTAATGGTCATAAATACATCATTATGGCAGTCGATTACTTCACTAAGTGGGCTGAGGCCATGGCCACATTTGATTGTAAAAGTGAAACAACATTGCACTTCTTCTTCAACCATGTTATTTCATGATTTGGTGTTCCTAAACAATTAGTCTCAGACCATGGAGCACATTTCAAGATGTTGTATGGGCTGAATTGTCAACCATGTTGAAAGTCAAACACCAGTACTCATCTTCCTACTACCCCAAAGGCAATAGCTAAGTTGAAGCAGTCAACAAAATCATCAAAACAATGCTCCAAAAGATGGTAGGAAACCATAAAACCAATTGGCATCACATGCTACTCTCCTCCCTATGGGATTATTGCACATCCACAAAACCACAACCAATTTCACTCCTTCCCACCTAGTACATGGTGTTGAATCAGTAATCCCTATAGAGTGCCAAATCCCATCCCTCCGCCTCACAGTAGAACTCCTCCCTGATACTTTACCATTAGAAGAACGACTCCTCCAACTTGAGCAAACCATATAAGACTGTCGATCCTCCCTCCAAGCCATTGAAGCAACGAAAACATGGTCAAAGGCCCACTATGACTCCCATGTGCACCCTTGCACCTTCAACAAAGGCGATATGGTTCTAGTCTATGACCAACCCAATGATAAGTTGGGCAAAGACAAGTTCGACTCAATGTGGTATGGCCTGTATGTCTTCCACCATTGCCTCAAAAAAGGGGCATACACCCTTATTGACTCTGATGGACAACTCTTAGAGAACCCCCGCAACGGGCTCTACCTCAAGAGATTTTATGCTTAACATCACCAATGAGTCGCTTCATTTTCTTTTCTTGTTTTTTAACGTTTTCAACAAAAATTAGGGGCAGCACCATTAGCTACTAATCCAAAGTCACTCGGAACCAATTTGAGACACCTCTCACACCTCTGGGCTCAAATTTACATTTCCTTATGAGACCATCGTCTTATGTTTAACAAACAAATTTCGGGACCAATTCCCGGAAGCTACCTCAATTTACAAGCCACAGCATGGCAATGCAAGTGTATGCAGACTTGTACTTGTATCATTCTTCCCTACCACTACTCATGTGGGTTCTTGGGCCACCGCTCGTTAAGGAACATCATTTTTATCTTGTTTGTAACATATAGTTGTCTACTCCATCCACCGCACCTTACGTGGATCTCTGGACCATTTTCCATAAAATGATTTATTTATCTTGTATGTATTTGCCATATAGCTTCCTCCGGACTTGTACTCACATCACATGAAGTCAAGTCCATCCACCGCAACTCACACACAGCTATCTTGACCTCTGTCCGAGATCCACCTCGATTTGCATGCCTCTACCACATTGACTCGTGAGCCTCTACTGCAATCTATCTCGTGCATGTATTGGTATGTTTGAGAGCCATTTGCTCCATCCATACTACACAGATGACCTTTGGACCACTGTCCACCGTCCTGACATGGGGCACCGCCTATGCCACCACAATCGGTTGACCATACTCGAGTTTCATTTAAGCTCTTTTCTGACTCCTAAAAAAAATGAAAATAAGGCCGAGTGCATATCCTTCCTTTCTCGATCATTAAAGGATAGGAAAAGGCATCTACATCGTCTCGTTTACCTCCTTTTACAAACTATGTAGACCATCAAATGAAAAGGACCACCTTGGCGTATTGAATCCAAGGCGGTTCCCCTTTAGATACTTTTATGCTTTATTCGGCAGAGGGGCTGCACTCTATGAAAAATCTCACCATAGGTTGTCGTTAATCTCTTTTCTAGCCTTATCAATAAGAAAATATTGCTGAGCAAAGCTTGGTTTCGTTCATGCTCATAAAAATATCTGAATGACCGTCCAGTCAGTAAAGGTTTAACCTTTTCCGGCCTGATTGGACTACCAATGGTAAAGAAGTATCCCATCCCCTATAGGATGAGCGAGCTCTTCTATGTATACTTTTATCCTTTTTTGGGCATAGGATACTACCAATGAAAAATATCCCCCACTAGAGTCTTCTTCATGCTTTCAAACTCTCTAAAATTGAAAGCACCATCGAGCATTTACCTTCTCGGGCTAGCAAAAAATCCATGAGATCGTACCACAATGGTGTCTCTAGACACCACCTCATATAAAATAGTTTGGAAACATTCTCACTTTGGGTCACCTTTGTTCAGAGTACTCTACAATGTGTCTTCCTTAGATCCCATCAATATCAAAAGTGTCTACCTTACCCAAGTATTTCCCATCTGTAGTGACATCCTTGGTATTGCAGCTATGATCCCATTCCCATGAGTTAGTTTCATTTCCTTCCTGGTCCACCCTACCGTCATACTTTAAACAAAGGAAGTTTGGTTCTACCACACTCCCCCTACCCCTGTTCAATTATTTCCCTCCCCCCCCCCCCCCCCCCGATTCAGTGGGCTAGTCCGTATATTGTCTCACACCTTTCGATTATCTCCCTCACACTTATGGTCAAGGAAACACCATTTCCTTGACTAGGGGCAGGTCTCCCTCTGTCAACAACAACACACATATTCTAGAGGATAGACCCAGAGGTCCCTATATCTTGGTTTCATTAACCTCGTTGATGATTTCCTTGGACCACTTGAGAGGAGTCCTTAGTGCGTCTTGGGATGGTTGTTTCTCACGTGCTCGACTCCAACTACATCATCGCAAAGTTGAGATTTGTACAGGGTTTGGTCCATGCAGTATTTGGTCGAAGACCCTAGATGTCACTTAACTCTAGCATATTGATGAGTCTACTCAAGGGACCTAAACAAGTTACGTCCCTTGCAATTTCTGGGTTGCGTTGGAGACAGTGTTCAGAAGCCCCAGTAGCTCTTCTATATAGACTTACAATTGATGCAACATACTTGTACCACATATACTCAAAATCTCAATCAGTGAGTCCATACAGCTATGTACCATCCTAGATCTAGCAGGCCATTAGTCATGAAGATATAGCATTCCATGAGAATGCCATGGGTCCAATGTAGCAGTTCTTCAGATCAAATTTGGTATTCATCCTCGCATTGAGGCAACCACTATGTATCATCAGTTGTATATGATTGACTCTTGTATTTTAGAGCATAGATCAAATTATTCTTTTGACATTGTCATGAGCATGGGGATTCCTGCCTCATCCATATGCATGTCACACATTATTTGTATCTCACCCATTGATGTGAACCATATTATTACAAAAACAAAAATCCACCATGCCCCAGCCCTGGAAGCACCACCTCTCCACATCAAATCCTATGATTTCCGCCAGCCATACAATGAGCTCTTGCCATCACACATCAGGGGGAAATCTGTTAACCCAAAAAATCCCTCACTCATCTCTACATGGCCTACACCACCCAAGGACACTTATGCACGACCCTCGTATCACCCCGTTAGACCCCCACACCTAAAAAAGGCTTAAAAATGAGTAAAAGAGCTTAAAAAACCCAAAAGGGAGCCTAAATAACTCTCCTAGGGGCTAAAGCCTCCAAAAGGGGGCTAAAACCCCTCAAAGGAGCCTAAAACCCTAAAAGGAGCTAAATTTAGGGTGAAAGGGGCTAAATGACCAAAAAAGGGGCTAAAGCCCTGACCAAGGGCTTAGAACCCTAAAAATGCTATAAATAGAGGGGTGGGGGTCACTCTCAAAACACTTTTCCCTTGCATACTATTATGTTGCATGTGGATGCCTTGAGACCCTTTGTCTCTCAGGCCACCCACATCTTTCTCTCATCCATTCATTCTCCCATTGAACCATAGCTCCTCCATTGCCAAGAGAGTGAGAGAGGTTCTTCTTCCAGCCAGGGCATGGTGGGCCATTCAGCCAAAGAGAAGGTATACCATTGTTTTCTCATGTATTTGCTTTAGTAGCTTAGTTTTTTTCTAACCCATATTTGCTTGCAGGTTTGTTTCTTAACTTGTTTTGCAAGTATTTTGTTTCTAATAGTTGTTTGCAGGTAGCTAGAGTTAATCCCTAACATTGTTTGCAGAGGGGTTTCCAGCCATTTATTGTCTTTGTGTTATTTCTTTCTTTATGTCCATTTATTGTCTGTAGCAACTAAGCTATAGTCCTTTCACAAGGGAGAAATCCTTCCCTATAGCAAGGGAGAAATCCCTGCTACAGGCCTTTCACGTACCCTTGAGGTATATAGAAAGGTACTTCACGTACTCGATTGTATATCAAAAGGCCCCTTTTGTATGTTTATGCATTAGAAAACACTACTACCGATTTGAGATCCCATGTACCTTGCATATATGAGAAGACCCCACTAGGATACCTTATCCATCTGAGAAAATCCCTTTGGTCATCTTTCTTGGAGCCATACATTGAAAACAACATTTAGGGAGATTATTACGCATGTACCCTTGAGGTATATCACGAGTGGCAACTTCTTGACAATCTTGGTGAGAGACATGACTATCTGAACTCCTCCAGTCATTTAAGTTTACTTGTTTGACCTATAGCTTTAGTAGGGAAATTTTTGGTGTGTTTTCTAGTTTTTGAGACCCTAGGTTAGGTAGGAGTTGTACAAACTGGATGAGCTAAGACAATACATAAGAGTACAGGGCTTGCCACCCAATTTTATTCCTGTTTCAGGAGAAAATCCTATGGAAGCTATCGACCAAGGAGCTACTACCACCTCCCAAGTGGGAGATAATGTGGTTGTAGAAAGTGGAGGACCATATCCTTCACACTCACCTCCCTTCATCCAACAACCTTCTTGGGGTAATACTTCATTCCATTCTCCCATAGAAGGTCATGTTGATGATACTACCCGTCCGGATTATGGTACCAATGATCCATTTTGGGATACCTATATAGGACAAGCCATTGCCTCATTTGGCACCTGTTTAAACTTTTTTGAAGAAGCTTCTCCAGATAAAGAAGAATGTAGACAATACCACGCAGCCATTCTCCATGCACAGGAGATTGAAAAGAAAATAGATTACATATTGGGCACACCACCATCATGTTCCACAACTTTTCCTATGGGATATCATTCACTTGGTGATTCTATGAGACCCATTGAACCGATTCTATATTGCACAGTGACTCCACATAACCCAGGTCAAACTACCAACCCCACCACCTCCCATATTATGTTTATTCCCAATCCTTTTGGGTCTTCTACACGTGGGGCTCAACCTTCAATTCTTGTTTCGTCATCACCTTCTAGTGTTGGGGGTCAACCCCCAGCACGAGCTATGTTATCTGGCACCGAAATTGTACCTTGTCAAGGACAGACCTCTAGTATAGAGAAATATATAGTTTATGTCCCTGTTAGCACTCAGAATGCACCCAGGTTGTAAAAGGTATACTCCAAGGTAACCGCAAAACCACTTTAGGAAGAAACTGGTATTTTCTTCCAGAGAGAGATCTCTCAATAAAGATTTAACAAGACCAGATTTAAAATAACATTCACAGATTTATGTATTTGGATGAAACAATCACATAACCATTGGGCATGGAGTCATATACAAATATAAAAATACCACAAGACATATACATGATATTCATCAAAGGCAAGATAATCATATCATCACAGTCATTCAAATTGATTCAGGTGGAACAGAAGAGATGGAGGGAACAACCCATTAATACAGAGCATCAACAAGGATGAGTTCTATATCAACTTTAGCAGAAAAAATCATATAATATCTGAAATGATAACCAGAGCATAAACATATGAATTCTGATCATCTAACGCTATTTTCCAGATACGAGGAGGAAACAAAATGGAGTGTTACACAAGGGAAATACAATCACATAAAGAAAGAGGCATAGACTGTAATATCAAGGACACATGAATCTCCGACAAAACTCTCATGCATTCACTTTGTCCTTCCAAAAACATATATGTTCTCCAAGATTATTTACGACCCGATGGGTTCGAACCCCCATCTCTTAAAAAAGATGCATATTTATACATAAAATGATCGGTGCTCCAACAAGAAGATCAATAACAGAATGATCGGCTTAATTTAGAGTTTGTAACTGAATTCCTAACCCCTAGGAAGTTTGTTACAACTCCAATCCTAACAGACCACAAAGTACGAATCAACTTGACAACAAACTTTGCCCCATCAGCTCCACGTCTTTGCGCCATCAGCTCCACGTCTTTGCCCCATCAGCTCTTCAGTGCATGACACCTGTTCTTAAGGATGGAGAATATACTTTGTCTTGCCAAACCGCTCCACAGCTTTCCACTGCTCCGAACTTGGGGTGTCACACTCCATCATTTCTCGAATAGCTACCTCGAGCTCCATATATGCTTCATAGGACTTTTCTGGGTAATCTGCTCCTGATGATGGTGAACTTCTGCAGAATCTCGAAATTCTCTGTGAGCATATCCACGATGGTCTTCCCTGTCAAGTTTTTCTCCAAATCATTGAATTTGGTGTGATCCATGCAGCACTGAACAAGCAGGTTATGATAATGTTCCTGTGAGAACATGCGCCCTTCTCCATCCCAGAAAGAAGGCAATCCGTCCTCGAATATTTCTTTAAACTCCTGTTTAAAATTATTAACCTGCAGAATCAATCCTTCTAATTTATCATGTACCATTTTGATTAAGTGATGCTTATGGATGATTTTCTTTGCCCACATCACTATTGAAACTCTGTCCTTTATGCCCAATTCCTGCAACTTCTGATATGACAATGAATTTAGAAGATTTAATGTGTTCTGAGCCGTAACAAGGGGTCTTTTCTCCATATGTTCATTTACTAGTTTCAGCCTCTGGTGGGCCAGATTTATCATTATATTCAAATCATCAATAAAATTTAAATAGTGCCTGAACTTGGTAATCTCTATACACAAGGTATCCCAAATGATGTGTTTTTCTCCCTGAAGAGGGCCTTTCCCAATGCATTTTTCCTTTAGTTCATTAAATTTCTTCTGTAATTGATTCTTGTCCTGTAGTATTTGTTTTTTGCTTTCATTAACTTTGGCCAGTTCAGCTTTCATCTTTTCATTTTCTGCTTTCAAATATTTGATTGCTTCTTCTTTCAAACTCAGCTGGGACATCGGCACTAATAAATCATCAGTAGAGAAATCATCTAATGGCTTCTGGATATTTACAATAGACAAGTCCTCGCCGGTGGGAGTCTGGCTCATCAACTCTTCCATAATCTCCTTCTCTTCATTCTGATCTTTTTTCATCAAGGAGATTTGGGATAACAGTTCCTCCCTTTCGGCTTCCCACTTCTCTTTTTCCTCTTACAGCTCTCTGGCTCTTCCTTTGTATTCCATCATCTCCTGATGGACTTTATCCTTTTCTTCTTGGAGGGATAGAAACTCAGATGACTGAACATGTTCAGTACCTGGGATCTTCAGTTTATTCTTCAGGACCTGGAGCGCATTATCCTTTTCCTCTAACAACCTCTTGACTGCTTGTGTACTGTCTGAACTAGCAATGTCTGTCTGCAGCTTCTTAATCCTAACAGCATTTGCTTTATTTTCTACTTTCTCATGTTTCAACTGGATTTCCAATTTGTCTATCAAGACTTGCAATTTATTGCTCCTCACCATGGCTTGTAGTAAGTCTAAGTAGATGATATCGCTGGTCTGTTTGTGGAGTTGAATTTTGTCCGGAGTGCTGATTTTGTCTAACCGGATCTCTATTTCAGACATTTTCTTGTCACTTACCATAGCCATTTTAAAATTATTCCTCTCAGCATCTCTAGCAGAGACCAGAGAGGTTTTCGAACTGTACAAACTTCTAACCTTCGGGAGCAAATTTCTCATTTCCTCCATAGACTGTTTCCTCTTCTCCATGTAACTGGATTTTAGGTCTTCCTTCGACTTAAACACGCGGCACAATTTCGAACTGTCTACATCACCTTCCGAATTTTTAAAAGAGAATTGACTTACTTGCACCGCTTTCAGGGGAACTAGGGCACCTCTTTTGGAACCATCAGAAACCTCCTTATCTATAATTTCAACACTTTGAAGCAGCTTTGCCCTTTTATGCGGCCCTTCGTCGTCTACGTCCATACTCTCCATTTCAGACAAACTCCTCTTGACTACAATACCAGCGCCTTCTGTTATTTGGGTCCCTGTGACAGGTGTAGCATGTGTCTCTTCATCAGAATCTGACCTGTCAGTATACTGAAGCAAATTGGCCATTTCATCTAGCTCCTCAATAGCCTGATGCTCAAATGGTTTATTCTTGTTTACCTGCTTTCTCAATGAGATCACTTGGTGGGGGTCGTAGTTCATATTTACATCTTTTATGAAATCCATATTCTCCATCAACCTTTCTATAAATGCGAGGGCACCTTTACCTTTAAAAATGAAAGGGCCGACTTTAAATGGAAATTTATTATTCAAATATTTTTTTTAAGCACCAAAGTGCTCTTCCTCAGACAACAATCTCTGCCTCATGAACTCCAGTGCGAAAATACTTGGGGTCAAGAAGGATGGTAGGCTATAGGCTGACTAGTAAAGCCATATATTCTCAACACTGTGTAACCTATGTACAGGAACCAGTCCCCCACCCATTCTTCAGGTGACGACTGCATTAGGCATCTCATCTCGTCCAGGACATGGGGCAGGTCCTCATCAAATAATATTCTGTACATTTCAGACATGATCGAATTGGAAAATTCGACCATGTTGATTTGCTTGGGAAAATCAGAAGAACATAGAGCACTTAAGAATTTCAATTCAATAACATTAGAGCATAATAAGACATTAAGCAAGTATGTTTGAAACCTAAAGAACTGGACCTTGGGAAATTCAGTCAACTGAAGGTGGATCGCTTCGGCAAGGTACTCATCTAAATTAAGCACGGGGACTGACTGGGACTCAGGGCTTAAAGAATTTATTTTTAACAAGAAACCAAGGATAACATCACCTGTATGACAATCGTCATCTAGACCTAACACTTGACAGACCAAAGACATTACCAGTTGCACCTCAGTCCTAAAAACATGCAAGGGGTAAGTCAAGAAAAGACCTTCAAGGGACTGACCTTCCTTCAGGATACTTGACAAGAATTGACAGCGAATTTCACTTTCGCAATTTTTGAAAAAATTGGCAAGGACAGATTCATTTACAGACTCATGATTTACAGGGTAACTTTCCGGCAGACTAAGGTTTTCTCTGACGACCGAAGCATCAATTTTACATAGAATTTTCGACGCGGACCGACTCACAATGATCCTCTGAGAGGGAGAATAGTTCACCGCGCACCATTCGGCAAATTTAGGGAAGTGGAGGGTTTTCTCAAGGGCGAAATGGTACAAAAAGGACTTGCATACATTCAGAATGTCATTCCCCTGTGAAAAATAAGACCACAATTTCTCTTTGCTGCCAGACACACTCCCTATGGATAGGAAGGGGTCGCAGACGCCCCTGTGTCTGTCTACTAAAAATTCCTCTCTGTCATCTGTGACCCGACCAGACACATGAACCTCACTCCCTTGGTCCATTTCTTAATTTATAATGGTAATTGGATGAAGGAGTTATAGGGTTAAAGTCCTACCTGGCTTACTGTGGAGGCGTGTGTTCAGAACGTGCCTGGTACTGACAAATGGAAGCTCCCAAATCACCAGGTCCTTTTCGCCGGGTCCTGAGCAAATAAAATAATCATTGGAGAGGTCAACCCTGCCTTTATAGGACCACCCAATTCTCCACGTGGACAACATTTATTTCCACAACCACCACTTATCCCTAACTGCCGTGCATTTCTATTTTCCGGTTTCATTCAAGACCGTAGATCTGGTTTCTCTTTAATTTTTGTCCTTTGGATCATGTGCCACGTATCCCGTTCCGCCTGGCGCCTTGGTGATAAACGACGTGCCAGTCTCCATCCCAGAATGATCTCCTACCGTCGATGAAATCGCCTTTTATCATGAGCCATTGGATTGGGTGACATGTACCGAATTCCGCTGGGAGTCTGGGACTTATCCCCCATGCAAGTTTCAACCCCGGAATTGATCCCAACCGTTCATCATTCTGCCTTTAAGTTTCGACCGTCGGATCAAGCACTATGTAATGAATTCCGCTGGGCTCCTTTCTTTTATCCAACGTGCAGCTTTGATCCCCAGAATTGTTCTCAGCCGTTGATGTGATACCCCTTTAACTCTCCACCATCGGATCATATGCCACATACCAAATTCCACTGGGCACTTAGGAATTATCCACCGCGCTAGTTTAATCTCCGAAAATCGTAATAGTCGTTGATCTGATTCACTTCGATTTTGAACCGTTAGATCGATCACTGGGTAACTCATTCCGCTGGGCGTTGTAGGTTTATCGGTCGAGCAGGTTCTGGTTCCGGAATCAATCTCGACCGTGGATGTGATTTTACATCATCTCTCCACCATTATATTGAGTAGCCTGTACCCAATTCCACCGGATTGTGTCATTTTAACTAGGATGCGACTTCACGAAGCGGATTGGATATAGACCGTTGATCCGCCCGAACCCACCTGACGGTCGTTGATCTGTGCACCTGATAAGTGCCCAGTCAAACCTTTATCTTCCTTGCATCTCTAAGGAGCGGAGAGAATACCAGCCATTGATCTTCTTCCTTCTTCCATCGTGGCTTAGGATCTTCAGTGACTTGATTGCATTTTGCCTATAGCTCCATTTTTACGATATATCCTTTGACCCAAGTATCCAAACAACCATTTTTCTTTCTCCACCATGGTTTATTATCCTCCCGATAAATAATGGTGTTAACAGCTGGCTCCATCTGGGGATGATATCCTCCCTGCGAGGTATCAAAGAACTCGTAGACCAGGTGCGTGCTTTTTGATTTTGCATAATAACTCTCAAAAACTCATCTTTTGTCTTTTGTAAATATACCATTTTTATATGTTTTAGAAAATGAACGGTAGGCCTCCTAGATCTTAGGGCTTTCACTGCGAGCTTCAAATGCACTCGGCTTACCATTCATGTTTATTTGTAAAGAAATACAAGTATATACAATCTATGATACAAATTTTACCTTCCCTTTCAGGACAGGTAATGCTTCAGGTATCTTCCATTTACGGGGTTACTCTCCAGAAGAACCCCATCTGTATATTCCAAGAAAAATGCATTCTGTCCTCTGTACCCAGCAACAACATAAGGTTCGACCCACATAGGGTCAAACTTTCCATGCTTGTCTTCGTTAGGAGCATCCCACTTCAAAACCAGGTCATCAATCTGAAACTGCTCTTCCCTGATTCTTCTGTCAAAAGTATTCTTCATTTTCTCTTGATGAGACTACACTTTGTCATAAGCCTTACTTCTTCGTTCTTCTAGCTCAATGATCTGATTTATCCTCCGCTGTATGTGATTTGGTTCTTCTTGTTGATCCTGGAAATATCTCATAACAGGTACCCCTAATGACGTTGGAAAAATCACTTCAGCCCCGTATACCAGTTGGAATGGAGACATGTCAATGGCTCTTTTAGTACTAATCCTGTCAGCCCATAGAGAATATTTTAGTTTGGTGTGCCAGGACCTCTTATTATCTTCCAACAGCTTTTTGATAATCCTCACTAGGATTTTATTTGAAGACTCAGCTAATCCATTTCCTTGAGGGTAATATGGAGTTGATTGATTGAGGCTTATAATATACTTATGACAAAATTTACACATATTCCTGGATTTGAAAGCAGCTGCGTTGTCTGTTACTATCCTTTTTGGACACCCGAACCGAGCCAATATATTTTCTTCAAGAAACTCCATGATCACATTCTCAGTGGCCCTCCTGGTAGGAATTGCTTCTATCCATTTAGTAAAATAGTCTGTAGCTGTCAAGATCCACCTGTGATGACCTGATGAGTTGGGGTTTATTTCACCAATAAAATCCAAACCCCATTGCTGGAAAGGAGCCTCAACTGTTATTGGATTCAAAGGGAGAGATAGTACCTTTCTCTTCCCATCGAAAATTTGGCATTGATGACATTTGCTGATTTCTTTATATACATTTGAGAATAATGTAGGCCAATAATAACCAGCTCTCAGGATTTTGTTTGCAGTCACCTTCCAAGAATGATGTCCCCCACAGTCTCCTTTGTGAAATTCTTTGGTAATTTGTTGGGCTTCATCCTCCAATAGACAATTTAGTAGAACTCCTCCAGGATCCTTCCAATAAAGATATTTATTTATGATACAGAATTTAGCAGATTTCAACTTTACAGATCTTGCTCTCGATTTACTTAATCCTTCTGGAGCTTGCAAAATTCAAAGGACATACACAATACCAGAGTACCATGGAGAGGCCACAAAGTCAGCCATCACTTCTATCTCTGTGTCTAACTAATCAGACTGGTGAGTCAAAAAATTGATCTGTAAAGATTCACAATTTGAGTTTGTCATCATCTTTGCTAACCCTTGTCCTTTAACCAGCTTCATAGGTTTTATTTCTATATCATATTCCAATAATGTAGCTATCCATCTCGCCCTCCTGCCTTCGGGGTTTGGCTGAGTCAAAATTGCTTTTACTGCAGCAGTTGGAACATGTGCAATTACATGGGAATGCAAAACATATATTCTGAAATCCTTTAATGCTTTAATTAGAGCATAGGCCTGCTTTTCCATGATATCATATTTCAACTCCCCATCCCGTAGCATTTTACTGAAAAAGGCTATGGGTTGTTCCAAATTTTCCTCATTTTTCTGTAATAATACTGCTGCTATAGTATGTTCAGAAGCATATGAGAATACTGAAAAATCCTTGGCAAAATCTGGACTTACCAAGATAGGAGCTTCTGAAATGGCCTTCTTGATTTCCCGAAATGACTCCTTAGCTTCTGTAGTCCATTTTATTTCATGACCTTTCTTCAACATATTTTTAATATTCATCAAGATCTCAGCAAATCTTGGTACAAATATCCTTAAGAAGTTTACCTGTCCCAGAAATGATTGTATCTCCTTTTTGCTTCTGGGTTCTCCCACCTTCAGAATTGCACTTACTCTTTCAGGGTCAATCTTTATGCCATCCTTGGATATTATATGGCCTAGCAGCTTTCCTTCTTCTAGTGAAAAATTAGACTTCTTAGGGTTCAAAGTTATGCCAAACTTCCTACACTTCATGAAGACCTTATCCAGATGACGTAGATGTTCTCTGTCAGACTTTGAGTAGACTGTGATATCATCCATATAAATTACCACGAAACTTCCAATTTCTCCTGCAAAGGAAATATCCATAGCTCGCTGGAAAGTGGTGCCTGCATTCATTAAACCAAAAGGCATCTTCGCATACATGAAAGTGCCCCATGGTGTAGTAAAGGCAGTCTTCTCCTGATCTTCTGGCAGCACTTTGATCTGATTATACCCGGAAAAACCATCTAGCATCGAAATCCTTTCAGCTCCCACCACTTGCTGCAGTATATGATCCATCTTGGGTAAGGGATAGTTGTCTTTCATGGAGACCTTATTCAAATTGTGGAAATCTATGCACAGTCTTATCTCTCCATTCTTCTTTCTGACAGGGACCAAATTTGCAACCCATTTAAAAAATATGAGTGTTACAATGATCTTAGCATCAAATAACTTCTTTATTTCCTTCTCAATGACAGGGAGCAGCTTAGGATTGATCCTCCTGAGTTTCTGCTTAAAAGGCTTTTCTCTAGGCTTTATAGGAATAGTGTGTTGTATGATAGATGTATCATATTCTTTGAGGTCTTCATAACTCCAAGAAAACACATCTGTATATTTTTTCATCAACTGTACATACTCCTCTTTCTCTTTTTCCGGCAGCTTCTTGGATAATTTTATGATTTTAGGATTTTCCTCAGTGCCAATATTTTTATCTTCAACGGCATCACCAACAGGTTTCACTTTGGGGTTCTTGGCAACATCATTTTGATCAAAGAGCATTTCTAAAGGGATCAGACCTCTTGGTATGAAATTATTTTTCAGCTGGATGATATCCTTACCTCCCAAGGTCTTCTTTAACCTCTCAGTATCTTCTTCTGATTCAATTTCTTCGTCATCTCCAGGGGTCCTATCATTATCATTTTCATTGTCAAAATGAGTATTCACAAACTCTCCTGACAACTCTAGAAATATTCGGATATGCATATCATCTTCGAACACCTGCCAGTATTTGTAATTGTCTGGGATAGAAGGTCTGTTCAAAATCTCCACCTGGTATTCCTTTTGACTAGTCATTGGGGTCTCAAAGTTTCCAGCAGATACTGCTAACGAATCAGCCACCAAATTTTCAACTCTGGGAACAACCTGAATTGTATGCTCTGTGAATAAATCACCAAGCATATACCATACTTCATTTCTGTAAGCCCTCATCCGAGGATGCTTGGTTTGATAACTCTCATTTACTTGGTTTATCACCAACTCAGAATCTCCCAAGATCCTGACCCTCTGAGCTCCCAGATCCTTCAAAGCATGTAACCCCAAAAACAGGGCCTCATACTCTACCACATTATTTGTGCATTCAAAAAGAAATTTGTATGACAAAGCTTTGAAATCATGAATAGGAGAAATGATATAGACACCGTCCCCAACACCAACCTTTGCAACAGATCCATCAAACTACATGATCCATTGGCCTTCTTTTTTCTGTTTTGCTTCCAAAGATTCCTGTTCCAAAACTTCTTTTCCCTCATTTGCCTCAAACTTCTCTTGCAATGTCTTTTCTACCTCATGTGGGACAGCCTCATTAAAGAAAATGGAAGACCCCAAATTAGTATCAACAGCATATATGTGATGGACTTCAGGTT
>LPNX010836087.1:500-13854 GCA_001517045.1 Pseudotsuga menziesii
TAATCACCCCATACACATCCCTATGTCTCCCCTCTGACACACACACACACACACATACATCCCCACATTAATATACCCCCCCCTCCCCATCTTCATCTTCATCATCATCATCAACAACAACAACAACATTTTCTTTTCATATTTATGTCGTAAATTCAAGTATTAATTCCAATTTTTAAGTATGCATGTGTACATAAAGTGTCGTGAGTGCATATGTTGATTGCGAAGCTCCTCTAGCTTATTTTAAGGCTTGGATTATGAAGTTTCATCGAAATTGTGAGGTGCTAACTAATGCCTTTGCAGGACTAGCTCCTAGATTGTGGGTAGAGGCAACAACTAGACCCTAGAATAGGTGGCATAATGTGCTATTGATGAATAAAATCCCAGTATAAGCAACAATTTTGTTGGATATGTAATTATTTGTTGTAGCATGATGTTTTTTGGACTCCGAAGTCTATTTAGAAGATCTTTGTTTATATTTAATTTGGGCCATGTATGGATTCCACTTGATGTTATTTTAGTTCTATGCCCTCTTTCTATATACCTGTGAGACACTTTAAATGCACAATTGTGTATAGTGGATTTTATGGTTGCAAGGTTTCCACTGGATTATATCATGTATGATAGTATGTAAGTTGGAATGCTTAATCAAACACATCAACCTAACTATGTGTTATACCCAAATCTTGTCACCAACATGTGATGAGATCCTTAACCCCTATGTTTTCCCTAAATCCCANATCAACGTAACTATGTGTTATACCCAAATCTTGTCACCAACATGTGATGAGATCCTTAACCCCTATGTTTTCCCTAAATCCCAAACTTGGAGTGGAAACTTGCTCTGGATGTTAATTCTACATGAAAAAACCTAGCACCGTGCTTTCCCTTTAGTCGATGAGTGGTACCTTGTTCAACACTTCCTGAGTCCTGTAGTAGAGAAGCGATGCCACCATGGATGTGCTTTGTTCTTGAAGTGGTTCTCACCTAAACCGCTTTGTCATAAGGGAACAAAAGCAGTACCCTTGGTAAAAGTGGAAAAAAAGAGGATTCTCTAGGCGTCTAGAACATGAGCCTCGTGTCCTCCCTTATAGAACATGAGGCTTCTAGATGTAGAAGGATCAAGTCGATAAGTCAACTTGAATGAATACCGACTTAGTCGATCAACCGACTGAGTCGATGGGATGACTTAGTCGATCAGCCGACTAAGTCGGTCAGCCAACTAAACTAGAATATTAGGTCGGCTAACAAAAATTCATGTCGGTTCACCGAACTGACAGGTAGTTATTTTGTAACTGTCTGTAAATTGTATATATTAGGATGTTGAGCCAAACAAAAACCCATTTCAGTTCTCTGCATTGTATGGACTCACTATAATAATATAATCCGTTTAATCCTATCTGTTCTTGTCTCTTGTCTCTATTTATATTTATGTATGTTTTAGTATGTATTATTGGTAACTTTATGTGATCTATGAGATTACAACATTGGTTCCATTGCCGGTAGTACATGACTGAAATATATGCTCACATATGATATCAGAGCGAGCGATTAAGGACTGGTGGGAACGTAAAATTGAAAACTATTTGCAAAATTATGCATGAAGGAACAGATTAACAGTCGCTGAAACAAAAGAAAGATTTTTCACAGAGACGCATGAAAATTTTGTCGAATTAGTGCCCCACCTCTTGAAGCAACTTCTGGATGAGAAAGTCGGACACAACTAAAGAACAACAGTTGCTGGAAAAACTGATCCGAGGAGGCTGAACAAATTTGTCGGAGTGGTTTGAGAAAATCACCGACAACTTCTGTGAGGAACAAGCAGTCGAAGACAGAACTTCTATGGAAAATATCAAAGAGAAATTTTACACAGATTTCACCGAACAATTCTTGTGTTCCCTACCGGACTTGCTGTTCAAATTCTTGATTGAGAACGGAGCAGGACATATCGTTGAACCTCGTCCATCGCTGTACGAACAACCCTCAAAATCCAACTAGGTGGAGAAGCAGAGGAAGTGGGAGAAATTTATTGTATAAAGGGAGTGGGAATACTTCCTAAGCAAATAAATCACACTATTCAGGATTTCTAAAAGCGTCGAGTAGGCTATGCAAGGGTAGCTGGTCATGTGTTAGAGATAAAGTATAGTTGATCATAGTCGTCCCAAACCAGATAACAGTCACCAGTAATGAGAAGTCGACCAGAGAGAGCCTCAAGAGAATAGTATCCTATGAAAGTATGTCGGACACTCAGAAAATAGAAAGGGATGAAAGAAAGTAGAGAAAGGAAGCAAGACGCGAAAGATCCATAGGGCTGCACATAGGACAAAACCCTAGGGAGAACGACCGTGAACAGAATCCGCCAAAGTCGGGTCATGACCGACATGAAGAAGGTGTGGAGCAAGAAGCATCCCCTACGGAGGAAGAAGTGTGGATAGAGCAGCATGGAGCTCTCCAATCAAGAGCCCCAGTGAAGGAACAACCCTTTCCCCATTAAATCCACTTACTAGAATACAAACTATCGTCAAAGAAGACCTCCGACTACGAGCTAGTGACTTCACTATATGGAGCTGACTAGGCGATGAAATGTACACTAGTTGACACCTTATTATACGTCGACCGCTGGAAGGGAACTGGGTGATGTTTCAAGCGACACCCTCCCTCCGAAGTATCCACTTTCTCTTACCGACACATGAAGGAGCACCCCCCCACCAAGTACAGCTTTAGAAGAAATCAAACAATCAGACCTGTGAACACAAATTTGCAGTGGACCATCGACAGTAGAAGTCGAAATTAACCGACTGCAAGTCAACGAAGACTCGACGACCGATGGGAGTGCAAGTTCCGTCGACCAGAATTCTGCAGGAACGACTACATCAATAACCCCACCACTTTCACCACCACCGCCAACTTCTGAGAGCAGTGAAAGTGATTCAGACATGGGTCACAGATTGGCTCACATTCCTCTTTATGAGGGAGATGAAGACCCCCGATGACATTGGTTCATCTGTGAGTCGACTTGGGAAGCCAACCAGGTTATAGATGAAGACCAACAAATGGCACAGTTCGCAGGAGCCTTAAGGAAAAGGGCATTGACGTGGTACATGACCTTTTCGGAGAGACAACTCAGAGCGACAAAAGCCGAGATTAAGGTGCAATTCTTATCATTCTTTAAAACTCCTGATGCTAAGCACCTAGACGCAAAGAAGCTCAAAACCACTTCACAAAATCCAGGAGAATCCATCTGCGACTACGACAAGCGGTGGAAAGATTTACTGAGCCAATTGGATTACGTTATTGATGAATAGTTACTAATTCAATGGTTTCTTACAGGACTATCACAAAAAGTACGTCAACATATTAGTCTAGAGACGTTTAAAACGTATGAGGATGCGCTAACAAAAGCTCTTCAGTTTGAAATGGACGAAGATATACCCACATACACCACGGACTACAGACTAGAACAGTAGCTAGAGAATGTACAAAAGTTTGTGAAGGAGCTTAGCCTCAAGAATTAGGAGATATGGTGCACAAAGTGCTCAACAAATAGCCACTCAAAAGATAACTATTGACAAGAATATAGCCGACAAGACGTCTGCTTCGTATAGACCAAACAATTTTCCGACATTTGCCAAGAACATGGAGACCACTCTACAGCAGACTGCCCCTTTAACATGAAGAACGGCAAGGCTTCCCGGTGCGCCATCTGTAAAGCCAAAAGTGACAACACCACCAACTGTCAGTTAAACCTAAAGAATCGACAGAACTATCACGCGGTATACCAAACAAATGCAGTAGCGCAACATACCAAGCAAAACAATCCATCGAATGATCAGAATGGACAAAGATACGACGGCTGACGATATGAGCTTCAGTACGATAATCAACGCCAAGGTTATGGAGGAAGAGGTCGATTCCCTAGGAATCACGACATATGACTGCTTTGACCTACCCAGTGCTTCATATGTTACAAAGAAGATCAACGGTATGCAGACTGTCCATACAAGGACAGGACTGATCTGAAATTCTGTACCCACTGTGGAGTAAACGATCACTCGCTTGAGGATTGTCCTACTATGTTAGAGAAAATTAATACCAAGAAAAATGTTAATGTCTTGTATTGTGTGCAAAAGCATGATGTAATAACTACTAAAAATTTACATATTGTAACTCCACAAGGCAAAAAAACAGGACCTGATAACCCTCAAATTAGCAAGATTACAAACACTAATGTTTATCCCGACCCTATGAGGGAAAAACAAACATATCAAGAAGCCACCCACATATTTCATGACATTGCATGACAAGAGGACATCGTTAACAGTCGACCCAACACAATACATCAATTAATCCAACTCGCTCAAACAGACAAATATGTAGCTCAGTTCGTTGACTTATTGCATGAAATAAAAGGTACCAACCTTGGAAAACAAACAAAAAACATCTGCAGCTTGAACCAAAAGGAAAAAAGTGATGCCGACCCACTTGTTGACCTGGAAATCAAAGGTTACTACATCCGACAAGTTGTGCTCGACTTTGGGTCCCAAGAAAATATCATGACCCAGGATACATGGGAAAAGATGGGCAGATCGCAACTCTACGAGTCAGGCATTTACCTGAAACTCGCCGAACAAGGTCTAATTAAACCCATTGGGGTCTGGAAAAACGTCGACACAACCATCAAAGGAATCTCGACCAAGGTTGATTTTGAAATTATTGACCCAAAAGAATCTAGCTCCTTCCCAGCACTAGTCAGTTGACCTTGGGGAAGAAAGATGAAAGCATCCATATCCTTAGACAAGGAACGAATCAAGCTAAAAGAAAATGGTCAAAAGGTCATTGTACATATTCATCCATCCCAAGGACAACCTTGGACTTAACCAATTGATGAGGAAGTCGATGCCAGACAACTTTACCAGATCCACAACAATACAGACTATACATAACCAAACATCCATGGAGAACTTAACTATCTGGTCTGGGACGACTAGGATCCACTATACTCTATCTCTGACACATGACCAGCTACCCTCCCATAGCCTATCCAATGCTTTTAGAAAGCCCGGATAGTGCGATTTATTTGCTTAGGAAGTATTCCCACTCCCTTTCTACAATAAATTTCTCCCACTTCCTCCGCTTCTCTGCCCAGTTGGAGTTTAAGATGTTTGTACAACGGTGGATGAGGTTCAATGATGTGTCCTGCTCCGTTCTTAATCAAGAATTTGAATAGAAAGGCTGATAGGGAACACAAGAATTGTTCGGTGAAATCTGTGTAAAATTTCTCTTTGAGAGTTTCCACAGAAGTTTTGTCTTCGACTGCTTGTTCCTCACAGAAGTCGTCGGTGATTTTCTCAAACCACTCCGACAAATTTGTTCGGCCTCCTCATATAAGTTTTTCCAACAACTGTTGTTCTTTAGTTGCATCCAGCTTTCTCATCCAGAAGTTGCTTCAAGAGTTGGGGCACTGATTCGACAAACTTTTCATGAGTCTCTGTGAAAAATCTTTCTTTTGTTTCAGCGACTGTTAATCTGTTCCTTCGTACGTAATTTTGCAAATAGTTTGCAATTTTACGTTCCCACCAATCCTTAATCACCCGCTCTGATATCATATGTGAGCATATATTTCAGTCATGTACCATCATCAACGGAACCAATATTGTAATCTCATAGATCACATAAAGTTACCAATAATACATACTAAAACATACATAAATATAAACAGAGACAAGAGACAAGAAAAAATAGGATTAAACAGATTATATTATTATAGTGAGTCCATACAATGCAGAGAACTGAACTGAGTTCTTATTTGGCTCAACAGCCTAATATATATAATTTACAGATAGTTACAAAATAATTACCTATCGGTTCGGTGAACCGACACGACTTTTAGTTAGCCGACCTAATCTTCTAGTTTAGTCGGCCGACCGACTTAGTTGGCTGATCGACTAAGTCATCCCATCGACTTAGTCGGTTGATCGACTAAGTCAGTATTCGTTCAAGTTGACTTATCGACTTGATCCTTCTACATCTCCCCCACAGACAAAACATTTCTTCATCCTAAATAAACAGGGAGGTACAAAAAATATGTGTTGTCGGGCCCTTCAAAATGCTATTGTGATGGACTGTGGAGATGGATGGTCGGTCTTTTCTGGACACAGACCTCAACGATGGCTGGAGCTGTGATGGCAAGGTGATGTTGGAAATCTGTCCAGATCTGTAAAGCTTTCTGGATGTCGATAGTTAATGTAGTTAAGCTTGACAAGACTGACATCTTCTCCGAGAGGGGGACTTCCGCGATCTTCTCCATGTTGGGGCCCAGGAACTGGTTCTGCTTTTCTGCTATGTCGATGACTCTTTTCATCTATGGGTAGATGATGTCAACTTTCTCTTGATTGGGAAGAGCTTGTTGCACCCACTGATGTGCTTCCCATTCCAGCTTCTACAATTTCTTGGTTTCCAACACTATCTTTTCTTCTATTGTCTCCCTAAGTTCTTTCTCTGTCATCTTCCTACTCTCCAAAGCCTGAATGCCTTGACGATGTTGATGTATATGTAACTTTAGAATGTATTCTTCTATGTATCTTATGTATTGTAACCCGATTTTTATTCCGAGATGTTTCTATTATGTATTTGGGTCATGTTGTCATGCCCCGATGTTCCAATCGGGATGATTAATAATGTAAACAAGTCTTGTCAAGTCATTGTGTAAGTCCCCACAGTTTCGGGGCACTTGAGTTATTATACACTAATTAAGGTGTAGGCTCGAGTAAGTAATTTGTTAGTTGGTCTGACATGATTAAGTGCAATTCAAGTGAATGGAAGAATATAAATAGAGAGTGAGAGTCTCTCTATTTATCACTTGTATACACATCATTCACTCTCTCAAGTGTGGCGCACTAGTGAAGAAGGAAATACTGGGACTAGACAGAAGAAGAAGACTACTGCTATTTTGGGATATCTCTTACTATTTTGGTGCTGATTCTATCTTAGAGGAATTTGCGGGGTTTTCTCCTTTATGGTTTCCCTGAGAAAAACTCTTTGTGTCTCTTGTCTCTTGTGATGTGCTTATGTTTTATTGTTGTGCTTGTTATTCTCTCAGTGAAAAGATCCTAAGATCATAATGCTAACTTAATGTGATGAAAAACTAACATGGTATTAGAGCTAACCTGAGAAGAAGAAATTGTGCAGCTACAGGAACTAGGTATTCCTAGTTTGTGGATCTTCCTCCACATATTTTCAGCAAAAGTAAGGTGGAACAACTCTCCTCCTTAGGGCGCATCTTTCTGTTGAAGCGGAATTTGATTCCGAGCATTTTTAGTCTTCGATGCGGAAATTAGGGCTTTCTACAGAAGAGGAATTTTTGAGTGACACCAGAATAGGATTATTCTTCTCATCAAAACTGAAGTTTATAGACTTGGATCAATAAATTTGGTTGGGTGAAACTCCAGGAAAGTCAAACCCTAGTTTGACCCCGAGCTAGAGAAACCCTAAATACTAAAACTGCTACGTTTTGGTACAGTCGCTATATTTCGATATTGGTGAAGTATCAGGAGCTGAAAATTTCAGGGTATGAAGATAAGATCATGATGAAGCCTATGTCCAAAAATCAGACTCATATTCACTGTATTCCAGGAGATATGATCTCTCCAAGTTAGGGTTCCAGCCTCCTCTAGAATTCATCCCTAATCAGGACATCTGGGGAGATTTGCAATATCTTGGGCTACAGAGGTCCAAATGGAATTATTGAAGATGTTCCAAAAAGGTAATGGAATTTAATTTAATTTTTATGAATATTAGACTCCGAAGATGAACCAGGGACACGTGGGATTCCATACAACTTCGTTGTTCTGAACAGTCCTGTAACAGGTCACCTTGGGAAAAGGATCATAAATCCTAATTGGTAAAACCAATTCTAATGAAACCTATGTTGTTACATCAGGGACATGTTATATTACCTTAGTGAGAAATTTTAGACACAGAGGATCATTAATTTTAGAGATATCACAGAAACAGTAACAGGAATTTCTGCAGAAGAAATGGGAAATCTAGGGCTTCCTGTTTCGGGAGCTTCCCTCCACTGTTTTCAGAAAAGGAGTACATTGGATAGATCCATTTGAAGAGATATATCTGTATATCCAATCAGATATAAAAGATTCCAAGTTTTGAAAATTAGGGTTTATGTGGTAAACCCTATATCAGCCAGCTCCGGAACCAAGACGGACACCTCAAATCGGTAAGATCTAATCCTTTGCTATTTTCATTTGAGGTTCTCATTTCAAAGTGATCTATTACAACAGCTTGATGATAAGCTTGGTGAAGTTGACAACTTCCAAGCATATAATTATTTGATCTCTCTGAAGAAAATGAATTGGACACCTACATGAGTATAGAGGTTCCAGTTTCAGAGGGAGACGAGGTTAGAAGCCTTTCACAAGAAGAACTTGGTCAAGGCCAAAGAAGAAATCATGCTCATGCTGCAGAGGATGATGAACCATCTAGAAAGAAATCCAGATATGAAAGTGAAGATTCTTCAAGCAAGGATGAATATGTTCTAATATTAGCTCTCACAGGTAACATTACTCATGGAAGTGATGATTGACTTATAGACAGTGGGACTTCCAAACATATGACGGGATTCAAGGAATCCTTTGTAGGACTGTCAGAACATGAATCACCTCACAAGGTGAAACTAGGAGATGACTACCAATATCCAATAAAAGGTAGTGGGGAATATTCATACAAGCTAGACTCTGGTAAGTCTCTAACAATGAAAGAAGTATTGTTTGTTCCAGGATTCAAGAAGAACCTTCTCTCCACTGATGCAAAAGGAATGCAGGTTGCATTCATAGATGGTCAAGTCATCATGTGGCCAAAAGGAAAGACTATCGATGATGCGGTAGTGATTGGAGAACAAGAAGGAGGCTTGTACAAATTGAAGGGCTATCCAGAACAAGCCTTGATCCATGAAACAGTAGAGCCAAATGAGCTTTGGCATAGAAGGCTTGCACATGTGCATTACAGAGCACTACCTATTGCAAGAAAAGCTGTTGAAGGTCTTCTAGAATTTCAAGCTATTTGAAGGGAAGAACAAAAATAAGAATATGACCTAAAGAAACCAATTGAAGAATGTGAAGATCCAGAATGCAGAGACCATGCAGTCATAAGAGTCTCTCAAATAAATAAATAAAAACAACTTGAAGCGGTCAAAGAAAAAGTGAAGAATGCAAAAGTGGTGATGGACACCTTGAATGGCCTCCCAGGATCATGGAATTCATTCATTCAATGAATGTGTTCTAGAAGGAAGTGATTACTTTCAACAAACTCTGGGAAGAAGAAGAATCTCAAATCATAAGAAGAGAAGAGAAGATGGGAGCAATTGAAGATCAAGCTCTCACCATCCAAAGAAGATCCCTCAAGCAATGAGGAACATGAAGAACTCAACTTTTGAAGAACTTCTTATCCACCTTAACATATGGATAAGAAATGATGCTATCATGAATGAAGAAGACAATGAAGCTGAAGACTCAAGAAGGAGTATGCCCACAAAACAAATAAAGATAAGTATTCAATTGTCATTTCATAATATTGTTATTTCATGCATTTGTTTTGTTATGATGTTTGCATTAATGACAGTATACTACTAATATGCATGCGATGGGTAAGTAGCTCATGGTGCTATACAACTCTCCCTTGCTACTTATCTAGAATGAAACCTCTTTGCTGACATATTGGATTAGTGCACAATCTCAATGCTGTCCTGGTAGAGATGGAAGGCATCTAGAAAGTTTCAATGAGATATGGATGAATGTTGTATTGGCTATAGTTGCATGATCATATATTTATGCATAAGTGTTTGCCAGTATAAATATTCCTTATGAAATGTTTCTAACCATACAATTGCATTTGACTTGTAGAAAAGACCGCATACATAATCACCTACAAGCAAAGAAGAATGAAGACTTATTCCGAAGAGCAAGTGATGACATTTCAAAATGAAGAATAATATGTCGAGTGCAGTGACATCATTGATGCAGAACCTTCCAACCACCAAGAAGAAAGGGAAGACCAGTTCAAGAAGAATGATGTCAAGGTGCAGTATCAAGACCTAAAGAGAAGTTCATAGTTCCATCATGCAGTAGATGGAAACATCATGGAATACAAAGAAAGATTCGTAGCACGAGGCTTCTCACGAAAAGAAGGCATAGAATACAAAGAAACATTTACAGCTATCAGAAGTAAAGTCACATGACATGCATAATCATGTGTGCAAATGAAAGAAGGCCTTGTACGAGTTGAGAAGACACCCATGGGATAACACATACATGATGAGCTTGATAAATATCTTAACCTTTGCTACAAGGTTGATAGAGGATGACAAGCTCACAGATGGGTGCGAGATGAACTTTTGAAGAAGTTCAAGATAGAGGATCTTAGTATCTAGTGATCCTAGATGGATACTACTTGTCACTCCAGTACAAAATGTTTCAGTGCATAGAGTACGGAAGACAGAGGGAGTATGATCCTGCGCTTCAGAGGGAGTGACTACAAAAGATCCTGAGGTTCGACATGATACGACAAGATGGATATATTACTGATGACTCTAGGCTTTACTGAGAGTAAAGCAGGTTCCAACCTTTGCCTCAAGGTTGCAGACGGAATACCAGTGATACTCCTGTTATGTGTTGATGCGCTATTGTTCTAGGTATGGAGGTGTGGCAGAGTGCAGATGGAATCTTCCTTGAACAAGGGAAGTATGCAGTAGAGATCCTGAAGAGGTTCAGGATGATGGACTACATGGCCACACCTATGGAATTGAACTTGAAGCTATTGAGTGTTGCTTCATCAGAGACAGTTGATGCTACGATGTGTCGTCAGATGATTGGGTCATTGATGTACCTGATGAACATGAGACCTGATATTTGCTTTGCTGTGAACACATTGAGACATGTTCACCTTATGGTTGCAAAGCATGCAGGGGTACAGTTGATTATGGGCTCAAGTATGATGCATATCAGAAGATTAACCTGGAGGGTTATGTTGATTCAGATTGGGCAGGCAGTGCCGTAAATAGGAAGAGTACTTTGGGATGTTGCTTCAGTATGGGATCAGGTGTGATCTCTTGGTTTAGCAGGAAGCAATCCTGTGTGGCACTGAGTATAGCTGAAGCAGAGTATGTCACAGCTTGTTCAGCTAGTTGTGAGGCAGTATGGCTGCAGAAGCTACTGTTTGATATATTTGATCTCCCGTTGGATGCTACTTGTATACATTGTGACAACCAGAGTTGCGTGAAGTTGTCAGAGAATCTAGTGTTCCATGACAAGTCGAAGCATATCGAGATCAAGTATCACTATATCAGGGATATGGTGCAGAGAGGAGCAGTGAAGCTCTTGTATGTTGTGACGGAGGAACAGATTGCTGATGTATTGATGAAGCCATTGGCTAGGATGAAGTTCGAGTACTTCAGAGAGAGACTTGGTTTTCTCCAGATCAAGGCTTCCTCCCAGAGAAAGTGATGAGACCCATAGCAATTCTGACCTGGTGAGAGGATTGGTTCCTTCCATGGTCAGATGTAAGGGCTGAGCCATTTCGTCATGGTGAGAGGATTGGTTCCTTCCATGACTGATATGAGTGCTGAGATCCATAGCCATTCTGACGAGCAGGTCAGATGTAAGGGCTAAGCCATTTTGACATGGTGAGAAGATTGGTTCCTTCCATGATCAGATGTAAGGGCTGAACCATTCTGTTCATGGATAAAGGATTTAGTTCCTTCCATGTTAGATGTGATTGTTTTCCATTTCAATGAGAAGTTCGGATATAAGTGCAACTGCCATTCTTGGAATGGAGCTGCCTGGTGAGGTACCAGGAAAACTCAGTTTATGACTAGGGGTCGTTCTGATATGACCGTGAGATTTGTTCTCACATGATCAGATATGAGTGCATGGCCATTCTGATGTGATAGAGGGATGTGTTCCCACTTGATCAGATGTAAGGGCTGAAGCCATTCTATCATGGCTAAAGGATTAGGTTCCTCCCATGTCAGATATAAGTGCTAAGCCATTCTGACTTAGTGTCAGATATAAGGGCTATCGCCATTCTTTGAATGGAGTTACCTGGTGAGGTACCAGGGATCCTCAGTTTAGGACTGAGAGCCTTTCCATAGATGGTGGTAGTTTGAGTTCACACCATGCTGTTCGTTGTAAGTGTTGTGCCATTCCACAGATGATAGTATTTTGAGTTCCTATCATGCTGGTGGTTGTAAGTGCTGATCCATTTCACAGATGATGGTAGTTTGAGTTTGCATCATGCTGGTGACTATAAGTGCTGTGCCTTTTCACAGATGGTGGTAGTTTGAGTTCGCACCATGCTGGTGATTGTAAGTGCCGAGCCTTTCCACAGATGGTGGTAGTTTGAGTTCGCACCATGCTGTTGGTTGTAAGTGTTGTGCCATTCCACAGATGATAGTTGTTTGAGTTCCTATCATGCTGGTGGTTGTAAGTGCTGAGCCATTTCACAGATGATAGTAGTTTGAGTTCCTACCATGCTGGTGAATGTGAGTACTGGGCCTTTCTAACGAGTGGGTCAGATGTAAGTGCTGGGCGTGCCTTTCTGAGGAGTAGGTCAGATGTAAGTGCTGGGCGAAGACCTACATGAGGGTAGGCCTACAACCAGCATGAAAAAGGGCTAGCTCTGTAGAACTTCCTATGACAAGAAGAATCATGAGATAGCACCAGTGTTGATCCAGATCCAGTAATGATGATCCAGCAATGATGATCCAGATCCAGATCCAAATCCAGATTGAGTGATGATCCAGATCTAGTCCAATGATGTTGATCCAGATCGAGAGATGATTCAGATCCAGTGATGATGTTCGATGATGATCCAGATCAAGAGATGATCCAGATCCAGTAATGATGATCCAGATCGAGAGATGATCTAGATCCAAATATGACTTGAAGACAAAGATGACTTGAAGACGAAGATGACTTGAAGACGAGATGATCCAGCTGATACAGAGAAGAAGACCAGTGCTGAAAACTGTGTCGAAAGAATACCTTCCTAGTTAAGAGGGAGTGTTGATGTATATGTAACTTCGGAATGTATTCTTCTATGTATCTTATATATTGTAACCCGATGCTTATTCCTTGATGTTTCTATTATGTATTTGAGTCATGTTTTCATGCCCCAATGTTCCAATCAAGAGGATTAATAATGTAAAAAAATCTTGTCAAGTCATTGTGTAAGTCCCCACAGTTTTGGGGCACTTGAGTTATTATACACTAATTAAGGTGTAGGATCGAGTAAGTAATTTGTTAGTTGGGCCGACATGATTAAGTGCAATTCAAGTGAATGGAAG
>LPNX010836121.1:0-10186 GCA_001517045.1 Pseudotsuga menziesii
GTCACTCCTGATGTAGAAACATCCTTAGATATATAGGGAAATAAAGATTTAAGGAACCATTCTAGTAAAAACTCAGGAGGGATGGTGGCTTTAATAAGGATCTTTTGCCTCCTCCACTCTTGGATATGATCCGAGATGTGGGTTGCCTTATTTTTTCTAAAGGTGGACAACAAGTCCGTTCCAAAATCGTAACGAACTGGAAGCTGAAAGTGGCTAAGGAAAGTGGTAGCCAAGTCCCAGAAGCTGCTAAAAGCAGCAGAAGGCAGCTCAATGTACCATTTTGCTGCAGTGCCTGTCAATATCCTCTGGAACAGCCTAAGTCTCACTGAATCTTCATTCAATGAGTTGGAAGAACACCAAAGATGGAAGGTGGTGGCATGTGCCCCAGGATCTTCACCAGCCTTACCTTCGAACTTAGGGATGTCCGAAGGCAGTTTGGTGGGAACAGGTGGCCACAAGGGGTCATGCCTCACCAGATCGTTCATCAATTTCGATAAGTCTGGGAAGTTCAAAGTTGCCAGAAAAGGAAGCTTTGGCCTAGCCGGTGTAGTAGATGTACTAGCTTGGGTATTCGAGGGTCCAGCCCCTGAATGCCCATAGGTAAAGGTGGGGTTTCCCCCAGACACCGGTTGTGAAGTGGGTAGGTTGCTTTGGAACGGGTTCCATCCGTAAGCCACTGGGTTTTGGGTAGGGGGTGCAGTGTAAGTGGTTCGGGCCGTCCCCATAGAATTTGGGGTCTGAAAGACTAGAGCAGGTATCCCTCCACTAAACAAAGAGAAGGGGGAGCTCGTATATGGGACCGAAATAGGGGTTTGGTAGCCTTGCCCATAAGAGGTGTTGCTACCAAACTGCACTCCTACATATGCGGGAGGTGGACCTACGTATGGACTGGAAGGGGGTATGTGCCCCCCATTCCAAGGGAATCCTTGAACAAAGGCCGAGGATCCCACCGGACCACTGTGGGTAGGGTAAGGGAAGGAAGAAGGAATTGTAGGCATACTGGGAATCCCAGTAGCCATATCACCAGACATACTTCCAATGTTCGAGTAAACCGGTGGTTGGACCACCCGGCTTGCTGGATTTAAGGGTGTGGAAGGTACATTAGATCTAGGGGTACTAACCGGGGGAGGTAGTACCCTTTCAACCGGAAGGGTTGAGGTGAAAACAAATGAACTTTCTCCCTTAGAAGACATAGCTCTACCTATAGGTACACCTAGCACTGGTGAACTAAAAGGCCTAACCTGCACGATCACTGGATCGTTCAAATCAGTCAAGGGGGTATTATAATTTCTTGCAAACTTGTCAGCTTGCAATTCTTCTACCTCGACTGTATCAAAGTCAAAGCGGTTAGCTATTAATTCCGGTTCACCAAGAACCTCACTTACTCCTACTGGTTCAAAAGAACCACCTGTGCTTAGTCTCTGCCTTTGAGGTAAAGGTGGAGGTTCCAGTGGTGAGAGAGGAGGAAGGTTTCTCAACCTTCTTGAACTTCTAACAAGTTGGTCCTCCAGAATTAAAAATTTAAAAAATCACACCCTAAGGCCAACTAAACACAAGCAGATCCACAGAGCACACACTAAAAAAAATCCTAAGTCTCAAGCAATCAAAACGGGCTATAAAGATATGCTTTCCCGAAGAAAGCTAATGAACAGTTACTTGGCGTCCTTGAGGGGTTCTTAGGCACAAGTGGAGGAATCACCCAACTGCCCTCCTACACTTTCCACAAGGGTTACCTTCCAAGTCCATTCAAGGTGAACCAGAAATAACCTTTCGGTTTACCTGGGTATGAGCCCTAAAAAGACAAGAGACTAAGGCTACCTTGACAATACCTACTGTCTCGGGGGACAGTCGCAAGCCAAAATCGTACGCATGGGCAGGGTAGCTGAGCCCGAAATTCTTCCTAGACAGAATCCCCAGATGCGTAAAAGTCCTGGGTTACGTTTTGACAAGGATTCGGGGGGTTATCCCCTCTGTCCAAGGCTCCACGCGGCCTAGTGCTTAACTCCCTTTTGAGAGGAGCTTCCCAGATACAGCGATAGAACCAAGGATTTACCTAATGAATAGCCCACTACGTCCGAGTTTATAGTTTGTGGGAAGTTTACACTCCCTAGCCCACAAACCTAGCCTAAGCTAGTAGGTGGAAGGCCCTAAAAATAAAAACTTACTAATAGATTTTAAATTTAAGCGTTAATTTTAAGGGTTGTTCTTTACTCAAAGGAAGTGGAAGTGATGGACTGTATGATGTTATGACTCAGCAGAAAATAAATGAAAGAAAAAGGGGCATTTAAAGCAAACTAACACTATGAAATAAACTTCTTTTCATTTTTTCAAATAAATATTGATGAACTATATGCAGCAAAAAGAGAAACTAAGCCTATATGTTTTTGTATTTTTCTAAGATAATATTTCTTAAACTGAAACAAACACTACTCTAATGCAAAAATTACAATGCAAAAGATCAACTATGTTTTGTTTTTCACTTTGAAAAATGCTTGAAAAAATACTGTGCATGTATAAAATGCAATGCTTGAGTAAACTTGACACTTATAGACTGTATAAAGAACACAAACTGAACTAACAGGCAAACAGAACCTAAAAACCAGCAAGAGAAGCAGGCTAGGACCTCAACTTGGGTGCAGACAATGACCAAGAGACCACTGCAGACTTTTAAACAGGCAAGTGCAAACCACAAACTGATAAACAACAGACTGGATAGACAGAGTCTAAGAACCTGATCATTGATCTAGACTTAGGCACTCACCAACAACCCAAACAGGCCAGAAAGTTTCAAGATGCAGACAGTAAATAACACAAGTAAAAAGAACCCAAGGGCTTCGGGAAGCACTAAGATGTGATCACCTGATACACTCAGACAACTCTGCAACACTCTTAAAGAAAGTCTCAATAGAAAACAGGACTTAGAGCAGGCTAAAGAACAAGCAAACTTTAACACAAAAATCACAATTTTCAGGAGTATGCGCGACTGTGTAGTAGTGCAGGTCGCGTATGATGCGCGACTGTTCTATAGAACAAACCGCGTATGCAAGTCAGTATGCGCGATTTTCTAGAAGGACAACCCGTGCATGGGAATGAAAACTTCTCAAAAACAGAGAAATACCCAAGACTTTCAAATGCTAGAGTAAGTAAGAAAACAGGACAAAAGATCACAAACAAAACTTCGAGCAATGATTGGTCAGGACAACAGAAAAAGACCTAAAGCAGACTAGGCTTCCCCAGCGGAGTCACCAGTTCTGTTGTACAGGATAATTCACCTAATAACCTAGGTCTAGGGGGTTACCAACATACTATAACCTTGCAGACAAATTGAGTTTAGAGGTACAGAATAGGAAATAGGAAAGTAACAGGAACTTACTTGTAAAATACGAAGGTTGATCCAAGCTAGCTTCTTCCTCTCTGATCCGCTTCCAAAGTCTCTAGGATAATTCCTCCTTCACCTGTTAACAAAGATTCTTCCAAATACAGTATGATTCATATATAAAGATGCAGATTAGACAAATCATATATTATAATGAAATGTAAACATTTACCAATCTACAACACATGAAACACAATATGGAAGAAGTAATCTGCTTTATTAACAATAATAGAGGGAGTTTAGGTTACAACCCAATGTCTGAACAAGGGAATCCTCTGTCACCAAAGGACTTTGAGTTTCTCCGCTCCAAAGATTTTTTAGACAATCCGCCAGCATAACTTTGCTCTCCAAGTATGTATATCCAACCCCCTCCCCAAGGCCTCTATTTATATGGATGAAAGGAGGCAGTTCTCGAAGGTTAGGGAGGTTGCAGCAGTTAATGGGATTAAGGTAAATGAGTAAACTAATATCCCATTAACTCATGTTTTAAAATATTAATTTTGAGGAAACCATGTGCGGGTATGTAGGAGAGCAACCCGCGCATGATACGCGACTCCATACAAATGCAACCCGCGCATACAAGTATACGTGACTTGCTGAACATAAAACTTGCACATGATACACGAGATGTCAATAGGGATAGTCGCGCATGCTACTCAAAATCCTAAAATGGAAAAGTGATCAGCTGGGCATATAGGCAATGTATTTCGTCATCAACCAAGGTATAATGAAACTAGGCAAACCTCAATCCATAAGTGTCCTTTTGTGTGCCGACCTGAGGGAAGTCAGCACTCGGACGGAGAGATGCCAATCAGGTGTATAACACTATCGAAGAACTCCAGAAAATCATAGATCAGTGTCAGCCATCTTCTTCTGTGAGCAGTACACAGCGTCTTATTCATAATATTATAGGACATACAAGAACCAGAAGAGAGATGCGACTCACAGCACAGGTTGGAGAATTCGAAATGGATGAGGTGATCCTAGATCTAGGATCAGATGTAAATGTTTTGACTAAGCAGACATGGGAACAGATGGGTAGCCCTAAGTTAGTCATATCACCTATTCATCTGAGATTAGCTAATCAGCAGTGAGTATCACCCTTGGGTCGATTACCACAAGTGCCAGTTGACATTGACGGAGTTCGCAGCTTCGCGGACTTTGAAGTTATAGAAATCATTGGTGATAATAGACCATATCCAGCACTACTAGGCATTGATTGGGAAATTGGTAACATGGCTATTATTGACCTAAAGAGAAGACAAATGACCTTTGAGGACGCGCAGATCCAGGTCATCACATCGTTGGATCCTCTTCAGGGTCCTAGATATATTGAACCTATCCAAGCAGAGGAAGAGGCACATAACATGGAGAGCCTCTATCAGATGACCACAAACCAGAGCGACTACATCAATCCTACTGAAGAAGGGAACATTAGTTGGCGATGCGACAGCTCATGCGCATCAGATTCAGATGTTGGTCTAGAGAACTGGCAGAACAGACTTCATGAAGTTTCAGCGCGCAGATGCACATACTTGACTAAGTCACTGCGATGGATTGGTGCAGAAATCAATGAGTTATTAATATATTACATACATATATTTATTATAACATAAAAAAAAGCGCTTAAGGTTGTTTTGAGCAGAGGATGTGGTGTTGCATCGCAGCGAGGCGATGTCTCTCCATGCCACGTACCCGCTTTCGCAAGAAAGCAGAGGGCTAGTCAAGTCGCCTTCTGAAAGGAAGTTAATGAAGAAATGACCGGTATATATTACCATGGATTTGGCAGCAGTATAATTAATTTTCCAGATTTGGTAAATCTTCGACGAGACCGACGCCTGTACACACACATTTTGAGGGAAATTTGATCGGATTTCAGCATTTATTGAGGATCGGATGACGGGTGTGGTCTCGTCCATGCAATTAATACGACTGACGGATTCAGTCTAGATGACTGTTGCATCCGGGATTATCGTCTTAGGCATAAAAGCAGAAGTTATTCATTCGGGAGGGTTACACTTGCAAGAATTCAAGAGCCGAGAGTTATAGAGTGCATCGATCAATTTTCGTGTGTAGAGCTAATCCCGTTACAGAGTGCTGAGATTTCTGGAATTTCCAACCATTGCACGTCCAATGTTTTACACCGAGTGGGTTCTATCTGAGGAGGAACCTTTAGAATACATGCTAAGACGTTTCGACCCTGGTGGCCATATGTACACCATGACGACGCCGACCAGGGTTGTGAAATTAGGTACATCACAGGTCAGACAGCCGTCAAGGATGAAGAGTCAAGCGCAGGATGTAGAAGATGTCATCAAAGTCTCTACTAAGGAGAATAAGAAAGCCGAGCCGATCACTGAAGATAAGAAAGCAGTGAAAAAGAATGATGAGAAGAAATCTCCCGCCAGGAAGAAATTAAAAATGAGAAAAAGAAAGCAACGGGAGAAGGAAGATGACCTATCTCATCAGCTAAGAGCAGAACAAGAGGTTCCAAAGGTCAAGAATGAAAATATGCGGAACCTGAGTCGCATGAATACCTGGAGCGAGTTGCTGAGAAGAAAAGTGAAAGGGAAAACAAACCGAGCAAGCAGAACTTCAAGATGCAGATAAAGGCTTGTTCTCGGAAGGGAATTCCTGGTTTGTATACCTCTCGCATAAGTAGGCTCCAGACTGAATGAAATGTTTGAGAAGGCTGGAAGATACAGATTTTCCTTGTGATAAAAGTTCTAGCCCAGATAAAGAGGAAAGGATATCTATGGAAGAATTCTCAACACTAGAAGGTTCTTAAAAAGTTTCAGGAGCGACAAGAGCGAGACCATGATTGAGGGAAGGAAAGATAAGAGATCCCAATGAACTAAGTTACAGAAACTATAAAGAGCGTGTCACACCGATGCAGGATGAAGTCACAGGACTTCGGGACAAGTTTCAAAGGACTTCACAGGAAGCCAAGGAGAAGCTACAGTAGCAGAAGCCCGATGGTAGTGGCTTGGGGACGAGCCACAAGTAAGTGTTAGGGGACTGTTGGAGTAGGGTCCCATAGCTACAGAAGAAGCTGCCAGTTTAGCAGATAGACAGTTTTGGCAGAGAGGAGATAAGGTAGAGCTACGACGCCGTAGCATGTTTCTAGCTGCAGAGACGAGCTTGAAACCGTGAATTTTAGGACAGAGAAATCAGGGAAGACGACAGTACCTGAGCTGCCGAGAAGAGAGAGCTCAAACAATGCATTGAAGGCAGCAACGAAGATAGGAGGGCTCAGCTACCCTCATAAAGGAAAAGGAGCAATGAGGCCGAGGTATTGAAGACGAAGGACAGAACTAGGGAAGCGGTGCACAGTACCCATGGTCAGCGCCGGGAAGCATGGAAGACCGTAGAGAGCTATGGTGTGACGGAAAGTGGCTACCTCAAGTACAGATATGCCTACTGTCACTAGTTAAGGTTTTGGGTTACTGTTGGGACAGGACCATAGTGTTGTAATGGTGAGACATTCGGGCTGCCTATAAAGGGATGTATTTTGTATTGTAAAAGGGTTGGTTGGTGGGTTCGTGGGTTGGTTGGTTGATTGATCGGTTAGTTAGTTAGTTCAATTGTTAGTTGTTTTGTAGATTATTAGATAGTTGTAGAAGCCAAGCTCTGGTTCTGTTATTAACTGTAGTTATCTTACTGTAACCAGTATCTGGTTCACTAAGTATGCATGTAATGATCCGCAGGGATCCACAGAGAGGGAAGAGTATATTGTAAGAGGTGCAATATAGAGTAGAAAAGAGATCTAAGAGAGAAGGGCTCCAGCCTGTGTGCAGAGTTACCTAGAAGATCTCGAGTTGCATATGCGGTGCAGCAGAACTGTGTTTACCTTCCCCTGAGCTATAATAGAAACACATTTCTGTGGACGTAACTTCCATCCTGGAGGTGAACCACATTAAAATCGTGTGTTATGTGATTGATTTATGTGTTGTGTTTATTTGTTGCATCAATCAGTTATCACATGGGCCTTGTTTACAGTTTAATGTATGTATGCATTATTTAGTTTACAACACTATAGAAGATAAATGCAAGTTGAAATCCATAAGTATTTTGTGTAAGAGTTTATCTACATTTCATCCCAGATAGTTAAGAGTTGCAGAGTTAAGAAAACTTGTATATTGAATCCCGTAAGTCGGAACGAGTAGCACTAAGTACGCTGAGCCGCAGCAGTAGGATATCGCAAGGAGGCGATATCGCACCAGCAGAGGAGCTGTGGTGCGCTGCGGTTGAGAATCAACGTAGGAAGGAGTTACGCGTTTCCTGAGGCACGACGATTCGATAAGGACTAGAGTCATCACAAGTAAGAGGGATTTGCACATCGCAGAAAGACAGAAATCTCGCAGGCTAGAATAGTTGCGAGACACCCAGGCTACCACAGAACCTTGTCCAAGACACTTGATTCTTTGGCCAACCCATTAGAATCACTTCGGGTGAGACTTCAGGCCACTCTATGGTCTGTCGCCAAAATGGCCAGTGAGCTAGGGGTGTTGTTGGTTAAATACAGTAAAACCCAGGTCTGCCCAAGAAAACCAATAGCTACTTAATCCCATGGCCGAGGTGGTAACTGAAATGCTATCCCTCTCCTTGACTGACGAGTTTGCTCCTCCTCGATTAGAAAATCCTGTACTGCAATAGCATTGGGGGTTCTTCTACCAAACCATGATCTTCCCACCTAAGGAAGGCCAATGACCTCAGCCACTATTGCTTCAGAGAATTCTATACGTAACCCCCAAACCTCTGAGTGGGTTTCTGTAAGATTTAAGGCAAATTGTAGAGCTGTATCTCAATGAAACCCATTCATGCGTTGGAAAAATTCAGTCCAGCCCGTAACTTCATAAATAATGAAAAATTTAGCATTTCTTCTCAGTTCTCATGTATTTGGAGGTCCATGCCGAGCTGGGATACCCATGTTTGTTTGACTTCAAAATTATTTATCAGTCCAATAGATTACAGGTCTCGACAATGGATATTAAAGCACATAGTATGCATGAACAGCTGAGAGTGGAGTTGGGTAAATTCGGAAAGTTTCAAGGCATGGAAATGTTTGGAATTTTATCCCAAATTAGGAAAGGTGGTGGTTATCAGGTAACTTAAATGGCCATTAAGTCATACGAGCGGGTAGTTAATGGTATGCAGGTGTAATAATGAGAATAGAAAGGAAGGTATGATAAATGTTGTCAAATATAGTTAACGCTTAATCAAGTAAATAATCAGAATCATACCTTCGAAAATATGCGATGAACGGTAACCTTGGAAAATAGTAAAGCATGTGAAGTGAAAGCATTTAAATTTAATCATTATTGCAGGCACGGTGTAATGACCTTTTCTACTGGCGGACCAAAACCATCATGTCAATCTTGTTGAAAACATAATGAATGCTGTGAAGTAAATCAGAATCGTAGGCATCAGGAATTGGGGCCATATCTAGAGGAGTCGCTAACCAAGGTTGCAAAGAGTTTTGCCAATAATGGAGGAGTCATAGCAGCGGACCATAGAGAAATCAAGCAGTTTGGCAGAGTCATAGGCGTGAATTATAGAAAAATCAGCCAGTTTTGTCGGAGTCATAGCTGCCGAAAAAGGTAAAAATAGTAAAAATGGAACAGTGTTGCAGCTGCCAGAAAAGGTAAAAATGGACAAAAGTGGAACGGTGTCGCAGCTACCAGAATTGGAAAAAGGAATTAAGTTACGATGTTGTAGCTATAGAAAAACAGAGAAATAGGCAACGTTTTATGATGTTGTAGCGGTGAGGAACGGGATAAAGGGTGGAATTTTACGGTGTTGCAGCTGTAGAAAAACAAAAAAATAGGCAACGTTTTACGGTGTTGCAGCTACATGGAACGGGGTAAAGGGAGGTATTTTATGGTGTTGCAGCTGCAGGAAAAGAAAAAAATAGGCAAAGTATTATAGTGTTACAGCTGCAACAAACTTGTTCAAGGAATTTTCTTTTGATGCAGTAAGTTACAGAAGGACGACCTTGGTCGATAGGACCGATAATGACCACTGCTCCTTAGGCGCCTCCCTACACATTTTATTAAAAAAAAAACGGATTTAGTGCAAAAGAAAAAGATAAAAATAATAGTAAAAATATCAATTTACTTATGTACACAAATTTTATGTAAGATTGACACCGATTATCTAAGGATTGACAGGGGTAGAGAAATATTCCTGCCCTTGTTATAACTGGTATTCTAGATCAACTGCAATCTGTGAAGTGAATACGCCTTTTGAAATGGGCTTATGGTATAGTCGTAGCTTGTGACCATTATCAAATAATGGTGCATGATTCTCATCAATGGTTACCAGGTGGACTGTACCATTATCAAATACTCTATCTACCAGGTATGGGCCCAACCATCTTGTGCGTAACTTACCCTTGAAGTCCCTTTTGAATCTTGAATCATATAATAATTTCCAGTCTCCTTCGTAGAAGACTTTCTTTTTGATGAATTGGTCATGCCAATTGGATCTTTGTTGCTGGATCAATACTGTCTGATCCACAACAGCTAAACGATTCTCATCAAGTTCATTCAATTGATTCAATCTTCTCTTCTGGGCTTTGGTCACATCTAAGTTTAAATCCGTAACTGTCTTCAAAGTCTTGATTTCAAATTAAATGGGGAAGACAACACTTTTCCCATACACAAGGTCATAAGGAGAGAAACCTGTAGTATTGTGCAAAGTAGTGTTAGAATAATCAACCCATAGTATTTACCCACTTAGATATTATTTCATTTATTTTGTCTTATTTGCCTAGTCCATGAGTCCCACCATGTGCAAGTAGCTAATTGC
>LPNX010836121.1:14079-38422 GCA_001517045.1 Pseudotsuga menziesii
GTAGTACGGTATGCCCACAATGAATTCGGAATTCTATCAGCCTAATCTCTACGATGGCTCTTGACCACTTTGGTAAGGATGGCTTCAATAACTTTGTTAGTGCTTTCTACCTAGCCATTGGCCTGGGGATGGTATGGTGAAGCTATCCGGTGCTGAATATGGTACTTATGTAGCATAGCTTCAAATTGATGCGACACAAACTGAGGTCATCCATCTGTAACCACTTCCTTGGGCACTCCAAAATAGGTAAATATTTCACCACACAGGAAATCGATCATAGCTTGGTCATTGGCTTTCACCAAAGCCACAACTTCTACCCATTTCATCATGTAATTGGCACAAACCAATATGTAGGTTTTCTTTTTGGAATGATGGCTGATGGGACCAAAAAAATCTAAGGCCCATCTGTCAAAAGGTTCAACCACCAGTTGTGGTTGAAGAGGAATTTGATCCAATCTGTTGGGTTGGCCCATCCTCTGGCACCTGTCACAAGATTGGACATATATTTTTGCAACCCTAAAAAGGGTTGGCCAATAGTAACCCATTCTCAGCACTTTGTTTCATGTCCTCCTATCTGCAAAGTTTCCCCCACAAGGCTCGTCATGACAGGCCTTCAAAATATGGAATATTTCATCTTCTCTTACACATCTTCTGATCTCAAGATCAAGGCACGTGTAGAAGAGATGACCGTCTATCCAACAATACCTAGCACTTTGTTGAATAATTTTCCTCTTTTCTTTTTTTGATAAATGTGCCAGAAGCTTCCCTGCAGTCAATTAGTTAGTGACATCTACATACCAAGGGGAGTGAGCTGAAACTGTAAATAAGTGCTCATCTCGAAAAGAGTCCTCACTAGGCAAATTATCATCACTGTTAGTAAAATGAGATAATAAATCAGTGACAACATTTTCTTTTATAGGTCTGTCTATAATGGTGATATCAAATTCCTGTAATAATAACAACCATCTAGTTACTCGAGCATTTGTAACAGGTTTATTCATTAGATATTTGATGGTCGAGTGGTCAGTGTGCACAAAGGTAGGATATCCAGTGATATAATGTCGAAATTTGTTAATGGACTAAACAATGGCTAAAAAATCCTTCTTGGTAACAGTATAATTAAGTTCAGTAGGGGCTAGGTTTTTGCTAATATAATAAACTACATAAGGTGCTTGACCATCCTGCTGTCCTAAAACTGCTCCAATGGCGGTACTAGAGGCATCTGAAGAAATGTGAAAAGGCAGGGCCTAGTTGGGCCCTCTTAGGATGGGAGCTGTGTACAACTTATCCTTAAGTTTAACAAATGCTGTCTGGCATGCCTCACTCCAAGTAAATTGCACATCCTTCATTAACAATGAAAACAAAGAAGAGGCAAGTATGGAAAAGTTTTCTATAAATCTTCTGTAATATCTAGCATGCCCTAAGAAACTTCGCACATCTTTCTGAGTTCTAGGAGTAGGTATATTTTGGATTACCTTGATTTTAGAGGGGTCTACTTGGATGCCATTAGCAGAGATAAAATGCCCCAACAATACCCCTTCAATCATCATCATATGGCACTTTTCAGTGCTCAAAGATAGCTGGGTTTGTTCGCAGCAAGTTAAAACCTTTTCCAATTTTTTCAATGCTTCTTCAAAGTATTTTCCGTACAGAGTAAAATCATCCATGAAAATTTCCATACTATCGTTAACTAATTCTGAAAAGATTCCAATCACAGCTCTTTGAAATGTGGCTGGTGCATTGCATAAACAAAGGGAGGCACTCGATATGCAAAAGTTCCCCAGAGATAGGTGAAGGTAGTTTTATCCTGCTCTTCAGGAGCAATTTGGATTTGATTGTACCTGCTAAAATTATTCATGAAGGAGAAAAACTTCTTCTCGGATAAGGTGTCAAGTACTTGATCGATGAAAGGCAGGGGAAAGTGATCTTTTTGTGTTTCCTTATTCAACTCTCTATAGTCCACACGGACTCTTCATTTACCATTCTTCTTGGGTACTATCACAAGTGGAGACACCCACTTGCTGTCTGAAATGGGATATATAAATCATGTTTCCAAGATTTTCTAAATTTATTCCTTCACTATGTCCCTAAGATTGGGATTCATTCTTCGTTGAGGATGACACACAGGACAGGAGTCACTTTTGATATAAATGGGATGGGTGCATAGATTAGAAGGGATTCCCTCCATGTCTGTGTACTCCCAGGAAAATTCCCCCTTGTGTTTTTTTAAGAGAGTGATTAGGCGTTCTTGTTCATATGGGGTAAGACTGGGATTGATATTGAGGATTTTTCCAAACTCTACCTCGACAAGAACACTTTCCAAATTTTTCAACACTGGAACTATGTGAGTATCACTGACTAATGTCTCCTCTATGAGATTTTCTTGTTCCTCTTCACCTAGAGTAGCATTCATTATTGATAAATTTTCTTATTGACAGAAGTGAGTTCACTGATGAAATTATTAATGGAATCGTGTTCAGTTTCATCTTCAAAATTCAAGGCCTTCCCTATCGTTAATAATGGATGAACTCCCTCTTCTTCCTCTAGCTCCATCCATAACGGAGTTTCAAATTCTAAGATCGGCCGAGCTGGAGGATAGAGAGTTAGGTTCTTTATCTCAGTTCCATCTGATATGGTCATAGACCTAGACCGATAGCTAATGCAAGAATCAACTGTAGCTAAACAGGGCCTTCCCAGGATTAATGGGTGTCATCCTAGCTGCGACTCAGGTTGTAAAACCAAGAAGTCAATAGGATACTCCCAAGAATCAATTGAGATAACGAGATCATCCAATATTCCTTCAGGTTTAATAATGGATCTATCTGCCAGTTCTAAAACAGTAGGAGTTGGCCTGATATTAGTTAGCCCAAGTTTCCTTACAGTTTCAATGGTCATGACGTTAATTGCTGCACCTAAGTCTACCAGTACGTTGGGTATTTTTGTGCTCCCAATATACACAGTGACAGTGGGATTCCTAGGATTGTCGTATTTCTCCAAGTTGGTTTTCCCCATTATTAATTTAGATAATTTCCCTATGACATGGATAGTGGGAGGATCCCTGGGTTTTCTTCCTGGTTTCCTTGCACACATATCCCGAATGGTTCTGGCATAGATAGGTACATCTTGAAGGGCCTGAAGGAGTGGAATTTTAACATAAAGATTTTTCAACTCTCCTAAGAGGTTAAATTGAGGTTGTCCCACTACCTTCGATAATATTAATATTTTAGGGTATGGTGGTTCCCTAATCAATTGTGTAGGCTATGTGTCGATAAATGTGTCTTTTTGTGTTTCAGCCGACATATTAGTAGAATGTTCAACATATTCAATAATGGGGGTCACTGTATTGGGAAATATTGTGGTTTCATCCTTTCTTCATGCACATAGGATGGAACATCCTCAATGATCAAAGGATCCACTACCCTCCCTGATCGTAAGAGGATGTTGTTGCTGGGTACAAGAGTATTGGAGTAAGCGGGCATGTTGGCTATCTCAAACTAATGGGATGATTTATTATTTGGGTTGGGGTTAGGTTGAACAGGCAGCTGTGGTCGTATCGGCATATTGGGGACATCATTATTCTGTAGTTGCAGCTGCGACTACTGATAAGGCTAAGGATATTGTTGAGGAGGGTATGGTTGATGAGGAAACGTTTGATGTGGAAGCTATTGAGAAGGTTGGTTATGGGGAAACTGGTTCCCTAGATGGAAGTTCCTCCATCCGGGAGACCAAGTATTTTGTTGGTTTGGTGGCTGTGTCCAGGGGTTCCAGGAGTTAAAATTTTGCATTGGAGGTTTAGAGGGGTACCATTGAGGGTTAGAATAATATGAAGAGAATTGTGTATTCATGTGATGCATATTATTTGAATTATTCATGTTATTCAAAAATGGAAACAAGTCTGGAGTCATACGTTGATTTCAAGGCTGCTAGGGCTTTTTCTGTACAATGAAGTAAGCTGATTCCACATCTAGAGTTGATGCCTACAGAAATGCCTTCACTTGAGGTAGTGTAGGACATTCTTTTGTGTCATGGTTCAGCTTGCACAACTGACACACTTCTACCTTGTCGAGTAGGCACTCCTTTAGAGGGTGTTTTTTCTTGCATTTAGGGTAGAATACACCAAGTACGAGATCCTCTACTGCTTGTTCTTGCTTTTCCCTCAAAACATCTATTTCCAAGGAGATGGAGCTCATCATTTCTGTCTTAAAATTTTCAAGGAGATTGCCTATTTCTACACAGGTGGCTCCTCCATTAGATGAATTTTGTGTTCTATCAAAGACATCACGTTCTAATTTGTCCTATTTTTCCCATTTGTTGTTCTTGGAAGATCCCTTGGAATATCTTTTGCACAGTTCAATGATATTTTCAAAGGACTCCTTGGAGATATCCCCCTTTCCTAACAGGTTTAACATGTCTAAGAAATTTTCACTAATCCCATGAAGTAGGATTATTTTGAGAACATATAACCCCATATTAGTTTGTCCATCTCTTTGCACATTATATAAAAGCCTTTCAACAAAATATTCCAGACTTTCATCATTCCTCTGTACCATTTTAAATAGTTCTTCTCTCTTGTCCTTGGAATTACAATAATCTTGATATTTCTCCAGGAACAACTGTTTCATTTGGTCCCAGGTAGTGATAGTTCCCCCTCCCAGGATCATAAACCAACGTAATGGATTGTCCTTCAGAGTGGCAAGAAAAATTTTCATCTTCTGTGCATTGGTGGTGTAGTTGTAGCTGCGACAGAGGATGTCAAATTCAAAAATAAATTCATCCAGATCTTCTGCCACTTTTCCATAAAAGTGAGCCAACACCGATGGCAATATATTTTTCATGGGGGATATCCCTTATAGCTGTTGAATTGGGAACTGAAGTGTAGCAACCGTCCCTTCAGGTGAGGAGTTACCCTCGTGATGATGATTTTATCCCATCGCTTCTTCGTGATCTTTAGGATCATGTCTGTTGCTCATATCTTCGTCTGTTTTATCCTCTTCATCCTTCCACTGATCGTTAAATTTTTTATGGAATTGTGTCCACTCTTATTCAGTCACAAAATTTCCATTAATGTGATAGATCAAATCTCGGTTAGCTGATCCCACAGTACTAACTTTGTCTTCCTCTGTAGGGATATTCGAGGGTGTTGTATCTCCTCATGTGTTCTCCACTGTAGATATTGATGCTACCACTCTAGGGGTAACTGGGATTCTTATAACAGGTGTTTCTTGGTAGCGATCCCCAGTAGAATAATTGGTCCTATCAACTAGGTCGTCAATGAATGTTTTTGTTCGCAATGTTGGATTTTTCCCACGGCCTCGACCACCTGCAGTGTTAGTGTTCTGTGGGGTTCTGGGATTTATAAGATGGTCACGATGTACCCTTGTTGTATTCATGCACCCCAAAACATGCAAACTTAAAAACTAAAGAAGAATGAATAAATATAATTACTGGATGCAACTACTACGGTGTCTAATAATTATCCTCCCCGGCAACGATGCCAAAATATTGGGCATCCTATATGCAAGTTAATTAAAGCCAACATACAGAGTGTTCAATGTAAATTGTCAACCCAGGGAAGTCTCTTATTTCAAGGATAATATGCACTTTATATTATTTAAACACTAAGTAGTTGATGCTATAAATGAATGACCCTGCTTTCTTGTTTAGCCAAACTCATCCCATAATCTACTTAATCTAGTTTACCTTCTTAAGAATGGAATCACAAGTACCTTCTTACGATCTTTAATATAGAATTAAAAGATTCAGGAATTAACATCTAGATTACTTTTGTAGAAATTTAAATCTTTAATTACCAAACCATCTAGAGATCCATCTCGACTATCTTAATTCAACTTATTCTAGAAATTCAAAGTACAGGAATTAAACTCTGCAATTATAAATGTGAAGAAAAAAACTGCAAAGATTTAAAGAAAACAACAATTGAAAGAACTAGGGATGAACAGGGCTGTCACAACTATCACACATTTGCATAAAATAAAGTTAACATATACAGTCAACTGGCACACCACACCACTGCAGCTTACAGAGGATGCAATTACTGATTATTCAAATGACACACAACAAATCAATGACTGTCGCAACTTACTATAAATAAAGGAAATTATCACAAAATCCAACCACACAACAGAATAAATAAAATACCTAATTGTTGGGGCGTGCACCCTAACGGTCCTTAAGGTGGGTAAATCCGTGGGGATATGGGAGTTTGTAAGCAGAATTACGACTCAAAATAGTCTTCGGAATGTCGAGGTTGAGTCAAAGTCCTCTTTTTTTAATAAACCCATGGTTTAAGTCCAGGGTTTAGGGTTCGGGGTGCCCATGGTTTTGTAGTAAGTGCACTATAAATAAGCACTCTTGTAAAGAAGTCAGGTTAGGATTTTGATGTAAGATGAATTGATGCAAAGCTAAGGCTTGTTTTGTAAGAAGGTTAAGTCCCAGTTGTGTGCATGGATGACCTCTGCAGCTATGTGCATAGAGGGTTTTGGGTGATTAAGGAAATATGCAACTGTGTGCGCAGAGGCATGCAGCTGTGTGCACGGATTTGAGGACTTGAAGGGATCTGTAGCTGAGTGCGCAGATCAGAACTGTGGTTTTTGTAAAGAGTTGAATAAAACATAGTTCTGTGGATGTAACCCCTAAACTGGGGGTGAACCACGTTATATCATGTGTTGTGGTTTTTGTTGTGTTGTTTTTATGTTCTTATGCATTGATAAATATATATTTGATAAGTAAGATCATTGCTAAATATTAACTTAGCCAGAATTCCCAGTAAAGGGTTAAGCAAGGCACAGTTTGTTTATCTAACCACGAAGCTAAATAAGTAACTATTAAAGCTCTACATTGTATGATTATAAGTGTTAGAAACTAAAGGTACAGTAATATCCCTCTTCTGCTTGCAGAAACCTGATTCTGTGGCACCCCATAGCTGTTTCGGGTGAGACTGCAACCTGTTCGCAGGTTGTTGCTGAAAGGGCCAACACTGTGGGTCTTTTGTTGGTGCGAAGTTAATGGTATAAAGCCCGGGTCTGGCCTATAGCCCAAAAAAATTGGTTCCGTTGCCGGTTGAACTCAGTATCTGCTCAAGAGGGGTTTACGTTGTACCTTGAGGGCTATGTTCTGGAGACCCTCTGTGAAGGAAACCGGTGATTGTCTTGATGAGACTTATCTGAAATTCGCTGAGCAAGAGAACAAAGATCCGCGTCGTAGTGCAAATGAATTTTTACAAAGGTATGTTTTTTGTGATGTTTATGAAATTTTCTTTAGTAGTATCCACATAGAGTTGCACCAGTGGTTATCCAAGTTAACAGAGAGAAGGACGAACTTCCAAGAACGTCATTTTCCTGATTGGACCCCCGCAAGAATTAATATAATGAAAAGGGTGAACAACGAGATATCCCGCACTGTTGATTTTTGGACAATGCGAACCCTTGAAGCATTTGTGACGGAGTTCTCCATCGACACGAGTAATTCCTTTAGTGAAGCCGAGCGACAGTTTTTCAAAGGACCAAGGGGTAAGTTTTTGAATTCATTTAGTTTGAGAATTAAAATGTTATTAGCTGAAAAAGGAATATTGCTCATTGAATCAGACTGTTAGATTTTGTATTACTAACCTATGGTTGTAAGTGTAAATACCTTCGACGAGCAAAGTGGTTTGCTACGAAGTGGCAAAAGGTACAAGAGAGATTTTGGATCCTATTCCCAGGGTCAGCATACCGAGTATTCTCCTGTAAATCCCGTAGAGTCCAAACCCGAAGAAACCCCTTCTGTTGGAAACCCTCCGGTCAGCGAAGACCTATTATCCCTGAGAATCCGTCGCAGTCTGGAAGTCACCCTAGCCCGAGTACCCCTGTCGCAGGTCAATCTACCCCAGGAAGTTCCCCCCCGGCTACTCCCAGTCCCCTGCCAACCCCCCGTAGATCCACTATGGCCCACATGCATGATGACATTAAGTTACCTGTTTTCAAAGGAACTGGATCAGAGGATCCAGAACAGTTCTGGTTTTTATGTGAAGCAGTGTGGACTGCTCAGTCCATTACGGATCAAGATACAAAAAGAGCGCAGCTGGTTACTTCTTTCAAAGACCATGCTCTGACCTGGTTCATGAAGTTCTCTAGCACTCAGAACCATGCATTACCTGATATAAAAGCAGCAATGATAAAGGAATTTAAGAAGCCGAAATCAGAGTCGCAGTGTATTACGGAGTTGAAAGAGATTCAGCATAAGCGTGGAGAATCAGTGTGGGACTTTAATCAGAGGTTCAAAGTTCTGCTAGACCAAGTCATTTTTACCATTGGACCTACGTAGCACAAGGAATGGTTCATTTTCGCGTTGCTGCCGTATATCCGGACTCCACTCATGCAACAGAAGGTTACTGACCAGCAGGAGGCTCTGGAAATCGCGATGAAGCTTGAAACCGCCCCTGCCACAGATAATTCTGGTATTGCTCAAATCCAAGCGCAATTGGCAGCGATGGCTCTGGAGCTTCGCGATATGAAACAAGGCAAAACCGGTCGCGAAGAGGTTTGGTGTACACAATGTTGCACAGAAGGGCATGCCAAGGAACAGTGCCCTATGGCAAGGAATTACCTGAATACTGGTGCGTTAAACCTGTTTAACCCGCAAGTTCTATATTGTGAGCTTTGCAGAACAACAGGGCAACATCGACCTGAAGATTGCTATCTGCTACAGAGGTATGGACAAGTACCTAAGAACTCCTATTGTAAATTCTGTAAGTCCGTAGGACATAATGAAGATGAGTGTCACAGTTTTGACCTCATAAGAGAGCGTACCTACGATGCCTATCGGGTACAAAATGAGGGACCGAGCAATGATGGTTATGGCTACCGCGGTGGTGCATCAGGTAGCGATGCTTTTGGAGGCCATGGTCGTGGTGGTATGGCTGGCAGAGGACGCGGTCAGGTGGTGTGTTATAACTGTAACCAGGCTGGACATGTCGGTATTGCCTAGCAGTAGATCATGTGATTGAGCAGTGCCCGCAGTTGATAGCTAAGATTCAAGAAAGAAACAGTGCCCCTACTCAGAATCTTCAGATGATTTCTGTCGAGCACAGACCTGCCCCAGCTATTAATGTTGTTACCAGAAGTGGAGCTACGACGCATATACAGCCTGCCATGAAACAGCCTGACGAGGCTTGGGTTCATAAGGCCCCCGTGAAAGTCCCTGCCTTTGATATCGAAAGAGAAAAGGAGACATTCATGGCAGCCAAGAAAGATTTTGTGGATTCTAGCACAGCAGTAGCACCTGCGCAACCACATCAGCAGCAGTCACAGCCGCAAGACGCTTCGACGGATAAAGTAAGTACACTGTCCTCCTTTTTACAGAGTTGTCTGAAACTTTTAAGAAAACAGAATGCTTTAAGTGAGTTGCAGAAAGTTATTGCTTCCTGCGAACTGCCGCAAGGTTCTGGTCCGGCAAAAGCTGTGCACAGAGTCAGAAGAACTGGTAGAGAAATGAGGTTGAATGCTCAGATAGGAGAGTATGAGATGACTGATGTGATCTTGGACTTATGGTCAGAAGTCAATGTCCTAACCAAGAAGACCTGGGAACAAATGGGAAAACCTACCCTCGACTGGTCCCCTATCCAATTGAGATTAGCCAATCAGCAGAAGATTGTGCCCCTAGGACGACTCCCTAATGTTCTAGTAGATATTGATGGCATCTGTACTATAGAAGACTTCGAGGTTATTGAGATCATTGACGACAGCAATCCCTATCCAGCCTTGTTAGGTATTGAGTGGGCAATGGAAAATGCTGTAGTTATTAACCTTAAGAAGAGACAGATGACTTTCGAAGGGAACGCTTTGAGAGTCATAGTCCCACTGGATCCTTCTCAAGGAGAAAGGTACACAGAACCCCTCTGAGATGAAGATCAGGATGTGTTGGACCATATCTACAATATCACAGCAAAGGAAGAAGATTATGTTAATCCTAACGCGGAAGGTATTATGGATTGGCAGTGTTACAGCTCCTGCATGACGGATTCAGATGATGGTCTAGAGAATTGGCAGAACAGATTCTAAGAGCTACATGGTCACCGTTGTGCAAGAATTACCAAGTCTCTTAGATGGCTTGGCTCGCAAACAAGACCCTTACCTGTTTTTGATGGTTCGACAGATCCGAAAGAGTTTATTGAGCAATTCTCAGCCCAGATACCAGACTCACAGAAAATGGAGGCTTTGGACTCAGCATTCAGAGCTACAGCAGCCAGATGGTGGAATGGCCACAAACAGTACATTCATAGTTGGGAAGTTTTCCAACAGTCCCTTCGCCTGAGATTCACGGATCGACCACAGGAGGTCCGGAGCAGATTTAACAGCAAGACTAACCCTCAGAAGCATTTGGAAAAATGCTATGAAGCCTGGAAGCATATACCTCGGACAGAGTGGGTACATAGGTTTGTGCATACTCTGGATCCTACTACAAATAATTGGTATGCGGACATTGAGCTTCGCCAGGGTACTGTAAGTTGGGATACTCTTGTCGATAGTTTTGTATTGACCTTTTCTATTAATGAGGTTTTCCCTGCTTTAGACGCAGCTATTAGGGTGATCCACACTAAGGTGTTTGATGATCAAGAGATAGCAGAATACCAACCAGATTGGAAGGCATAAGAAGCTAATGCAGTCGAATGTTATAACCTCGCAATTGACGAGGATGACGATCCGCGCAACATTACTATTCCGGAGTCAGAAGGCCACTGTGAAGTACATGGACCAGCAGTCGCAGCACCTAAAGTGACACAGCCCCTGAAGACACGGACCGTAAACATTGGTTCAGAAGAACATCCTAAGCATGCTACCATTGGAGATTATTGGGATGAAGAAATGGTAAGCAAAGTGAACCAACTTCTCCATGAATATCAGGACCTTTTTCCAACAAAATTCTCAGAGATGAAAGGTATCCTGGGTGATATAGGAGTCATGAAGATCCCCTTGAAACCTGATGCGAAGCCGGTGAAACAGCGTCCTTATAGGCTGAACCCTAAGTATAAGGAAAAAGTTAGGGTGGAGCTGTATAAGATGCTTGCTGCAGGAATTATTGAACCTGTTGAAGAATCCGAGTGGATTAGTCCTATGGTGGTACAAGAGAAGAAGACTAAAGGTGAAATCCGAATCTGCTTCGACCTAAGGAAGCTGAATGATGCTTGTCTACATGATCCCTTCCCCACACCCTTCACAGATGAAGTATTAGACAATGTCGGAGGTCAAGAAGTGTACTCTTTTACTGATGGATTTTCAGGTTACCATCAGATCCGAATTGCTCCAGAGGATCGCCATAAGACTACCTTTGCTACAGAAATGGGATCCTTCCAGTATACAGTTATGCCTTTTGGATTGAAGAATGCACCTGCTATATTTTCTAGAGTAGTCATCTCTGCCTTTAAGGAATATATACATAAATTCTTAGAAGTGTATTTTGATGATTGGACTATATTTGGGCTGCTAAAAGACCATATAACTAGTTTAAGACTTATGCTGGATAAATGTAGACAGCACCAGATTTCCTTGAACTTGAAGAAGTGCATCTTTTGTGCACCTTTTGGAATTCTGTTAGGTCACATTGTCTGTAAACAAGGATTGATGATGGACCCTGCGAAGATAGCTATTATTGTGAACCTGCCACCTCCAACGTCTGTTAAACAACTTCGCACTACGCTTGGTCATACTGGATATTACAGGAAATTTATTAAAGGGTATGCTCAGATTACTGCTACGATGGAAAAGCAATTGAAGAAATATATTAAGTTCGAATGGACCCCTAAGTGTCAAGCCAGCTTGGATATTTTGAAGGAAAAGATGGTAACTGCCCCTATCTTAGTATTCCCTGACTGGAATAAGGAATTTCATGTGCATGTCGATGCGTCCTCCATTGCTCTGGGTATAGTATTGGCCCAGTCAGGTGACGGTAATATTGATCACCCCATTTCTTTTGCAAGTAGAAAATTGTCCACCGCAGAGAAAAATTATACTACAACAGAACGTGAAGGTCTTGCTATGGTTTATGCATTGCAGAAGTTTCGACATTACCTGTTAGGATCTCATTTTAAGATGTTTACTAACCATTCTGCTTTGAAGTATTTGGTTAACAAACATGTGCTAGGTGGAAGGATATGTAGATGGCTGATTCTATTTCAAGAGTATGATTTTGAGATCATAGTCAAACCAGGAAGATTGAATCTAGGTCCTTACCACTTGTCGAGGCTCGAGTCAGGAGAAGAGCCTACCAGCTTGGATGAAGGTCTTCATGATGCCCAGTTGTTTGCCATCCAGATGGTTGATGAATATTTTCAAGATATTGTTCAGTATTTGTCTACAGGTTTTCCACCCGCCGAGATGACAACACAACAGAAGAAGCAGCTGGTGGTTCGCGCAGCTGACTTTACCTTAATAGCAGGACAATTATATAAGATGGGGCCAGATGAAATACTGCGCAGATGTGTCCTAGAGCACGAAAAGCCGTTAATATTGGCTGAGGCACATTCTGGGGAAGCAGGAGGTCATTACGCAGGAAAAGCTATAGCACAAAAGATTCTGACAGCTGGATTGTGGTGGCCCACAATTCACAAGGATGCAAAAGATTATTGTCACAGCTGCGATATTTGTCAAAGGACGGGCAAACCATCCAGGAGGGATGAGATACCTCTAGTTCCACAGGTAACTTTACAACCCTTTGACAGATGGGCTATTGATTTTGTCGGACCTATCAATCCCCCCACGAAGAAGTCAGGAGCAAGATACATTATTACAGCAACGGATTACCTCACCCGTTGGGCCGAAGCTCAACCAGTGAAGAATTGTAGCGCTGCTACAGCTGCAAAGTTCATTTTCGATAACATCTTGTCCATATTTGGGTGTCCTAGAATCCTTATGAGTGATCAAGGCTCACATTTTCTAAATAAGACTATTGAAGTATTGACTGAAGAATTTCAGGTATATCATCAGAAGAGTACTGCCTATCATCCACAAGCTAATGGAACTGTCGAAGCTTTTAATAAGATCCTCGAACAGGCTCTGACGAAGGTTTGCAACGTTAATAGAAATGACTGGGATCTTAGAATTCCAGCAGTACTCTGGGCTTATAGGACTACCTGTAAGAAATTGACAGGCCATACACCTTTTAGGCTGGTCAATGGGAAAGAAGCAGTCATGCCCATGGAATATATTGTTCCTAGCCTTCAAATATCTGCTTTCACAGAGATGGATGACCCAGCGATAATAACAGAAAGGCTGACAAAGATACTAGAACTTGAAGAGGACAGATTTATTGCAGGGTTCCAGCAGCAAGTGCAGAAAGCTCGAGAAAAAGCATGGCATGATAGACACATCAAGAAGAAGCAGTTCCAGCAGGGTGATCTTGTGCTCTTATATGACAGCAAATTCATGAAGTTCCCGGGTAAGTTCAAAACACATTGGAAAGGCCCATATATAGTGCAGAAAGTTATTGATGGTGGTGCAGTCCAGTTGGCTAAGTTGAATGGAGAAATTTTACCTTCTATGGTAAACGACAGTCGTTTAAAGAAGTATAGGGACAGGCCAGGACCTCCTAATCAGAAGTAACACCAGGAAGGAAAGTCTAAGTACCAAGAACAGTTGAAATTGGGTGCTAGAATATAATGAAGTTGTCCTCAAAGTTATGATGTGTGGAAGGCTGGAAAAGTTCGAAGGTTCATATTGTGTTGAGGGTTCTTGTCAAGGCGAAGCTGGAGTTAGTAGTTATGTCGAAGATTAAAGGTGTGTCGCAGTTTAAAATCTAACGGATGGGACAAACCAGACTTGGCGGCGCGAGCACGAGAACTGCCTTAACTGCCTGTAATAATGAGATTTTGGGAAAATCTTGCACCGTGTGGACAGGATTTCCGCCACTCCACCAGATTTGGCGTCATTAATGCACCATGATGACAGATTATGTTGCGGGATTCTATAAGAAGCTACACCGGCCTGCAATTCCTGCATTGTGCATTTCTTTGAGTTTCTTCAATTAGGACCATGTCGAATGATCGCGAAGCCCAAAAGTTAGTACGTGAGTTTAGGGAGAAGCGTCTGCAGAACCTTCTGAGCAATCCACCTATGCAGAAAGGCTTGACCAGGACGAAGGCAGGCAGAAGTTCGCTCTAAACCGGACGAAGGCACACAGAAGTTTTCTCTAATGTGGAGCGACGAAAGGCACCAGGCCTCATGAGAAGATTCTGAGGCATCCCAAGATGTATCCTCCTAGTTTGGCAAAACCAAGGCGGCTGTTTGTCTTATGCACCTTGACACACAATTCTGCAGCCCCTAATTTGTGGATGGTCAGATGTTCGGCAAGCAAATCGACGGATGGGGTCGCTGATAGATCCAAAAAACCTTAAGCAGCATTTTATGAAGAAAATGAGCAAGCCGCAAACAACTGCATGTAGGGTTTTAGCAAGCAGCGCACCAGGTTTCGTCAACGAGAGTCCACCACCAGAAAAGCAGCAGAGTGTCCTGGGACGGGCCACTAGTGAGTCTTAGGGGCCTGTTGGGGCGCGCACCCCAACGGTCCTTAAGGCAAGTAACTCCGTGGGGTTTTGGAATTTGTAAGCGGAGTTACAGCTCAAAATAGTCTTAGGGGTGTCGGGGTTGGGTAAAAGCCCTCTGTTTGTAATAAACCCATGGTTTAAGTCCAGGGTTTAGGGTTCGGGGTGCCCATGGTTTAAGACCATGGTTTTGTAATATGTGCACTATAAATAAGCACTTTTGTAAAGAAGTAAGGTTAGGTTTTTTTGTGAAAGAATAATTAAGGCGAAGCTAAGGCTATTTTGTAAGAGAAGGTTTAGTCCCAGCTGTGTGCGTGGATGACCTCTACAGCTGTGTGCGCAGAGGGTTTTGTATAGTGATTAGAAGATCTGCAGCTGTGTGCGCATAGGCCTGCAGCTGTGTGCGCAGCTTTAAGGACTTGAAAGGATCTGCTGCTGAGTGCGCAAATCAGAACTGTGACTTGTAAAGAAGTTGAATAAAGCGCAGTTCTGTGGACGTAACACCTACACTGGGGGTGAACCACGTTATATCTGGTGTTGTGGTTCTTTTATGTTGTGTTTTGTTATGTTCTTTCATGCATTAATATCTATATATCTGATAAGTAAAGATCACTGCTAGATAATAACTTCGCTGTGAATTCCCAGTAAAGGGCTACGCAAGGCACTGTTTGTTTATCTAACCGTGAAGCTAAATAAGTGAATGTTAAGCTCTGCGATTTATATTTATAATCTGTTAAAAGCTAAAGGTACAGTAATATCCCTCTTCTGCTTGCAGAAACTTGGTTCTGCGGCACCCCATAGCTGTTTCGGGTGAGACTGCAACCTGTTCGCAGGTTGTTGCCGAAAGGGCCAACACTATGGGTCTTTTGTTGGTGCGAAGTTAAAGGTATAAAACCCGGGTCTGCCCTATTGCCCAATAGTAGGGTCCGTATTGGGGTTGTCTAAATGGGGGATTTGGAACAGTAGTAGGAGGGGAAACACAACAGGGATAGGTGGATATTGCACCATTATGGGTGGTGCAAGAGGTGGTTGTAGGGAAATTTTACCATGGGAGGAAATAGACCTAATTGAATCCCATCCACAGAATGTGATGTCCCTGCAATGGGAGGATCTAATGATCAATATCGAGGAGAAACCATTAGTATGGTGTACAAATACCTTGATTGAGCATAAATGAGATCAAAGTGTTTTCTTTTGAGAATGGTTTCTTCGTCATTTTGGGGCATATAGGTAGCCACGTCATTTTCAATAGATAGTTGGAGTGATTTGAGGAACCAATCCAAAAGGATATGAGGTTGAATCTCGATTTTCCACAAGGTGCGGCGACGACGCCACTCATGGATGTGATTCATGATGTGGGTGGTTGTGTTTTGTCGAAATTCAGTGAGAATTTTGAGGCCCGGGTCATGACATATTGATAACTAGAAGTAGGTGGGAAATGATGTGGCTATTGTCTCAAATGTGGTTTGAGATGCTCGATTCATATTCATGTACCACTTTGCAGTTGTACCTGTGAGCGTTCTTTGAAATAGATAGAGTCTTACTGAATATGCCACAATGTTGTGTGAGGAACACCATAGGTGGAATGACATAATATGGTTGGCGAGACCTTCTCCCTATTTACATTAAAACTTAGGGATATCTGATGGGATATTTTCATACATATCAGTCTAGCTTGTGTCATCATGAGCAATGGGATCATTGACCAATTTCTCTAAATCAAGGAGATCTAAACTTTCTGTAAAAGGGAGGTTGGGGTTTGGGGCCTCCATCGTATTATGTGTGTTGTTTCCGCAATGGGGAGAAATTGGAAAATGTGGTGGGCATATTTTTCTTCTATGAGAAGATAAAGGTGTGGTGTGGCATGTTCCCAAAGGTGGGGAAGACGGTGGGGTATTCTCTTTAGGGGGAGTGAACAAAAGTGAGCCTATTCCGTAAGAGGACAAAGCAAAAGGGTCCAAACTCTCTCCAAGGGGAGAAAATGATTCAAATGAGATATGTCCTCACCTGGAGGATCCAATCAATATGTTTTGGGAGTGGCCCTGAACATGTGATCTCTCTCATCTACCACAAGAAGTGAATGGGAAATATGCCTTAAGAGAGGGGATAAACCATGTAGTCTACGGGACTATCTTATGGGGGGATTTTACTCCTCTATGGTGGAAGTTTAGTGACAAAGTGAGAGTGATGGGTGGAAAACAAACACAAATGAACAAATGCAAAACTATGCCATCCACAACAGAGGCAAAATGGTGCAATAATTGAGTGATATGTGAAAATAGGTTTTAGTGCAAACGTGTCCACATGTAGGATCTTTTCAAATTACGAGTTAAATGAACTTGTATTTAGAAAAAGAAACAAGTGTAAATTTCATAAAATAGCTAACTTCCTTCCTCTCAAATGTAACTGGGCCTTCCAAAATCACAATTGTTTGTGATAATGGAATCCACACAACAAACAACTAGTGAAGGTAACAAAGACCCAGTTCCATAGGTGATATGGCCAATGTTCCAATCAAACAGACTTGGAAACACCTCCCAATGACAATAGTTGTCTTTAGGAGTCACTTGCACTCACAAATTCTCCTTGGTGATGCCCTAAGTTTGGCCACTAATCTAGCTTGCGTAAGTGTGGATTAGTGGTTCTAATTGCATAGTATAATGTCACCTCCCTACAACAAGATGAGTGACTCATAGGGAAGGGAAGGGCATCTATAACTTGACTTTCACATCCTTGGTCATTGTGCACTCTGATCTCGGATTTCTTTTAACACTCGCTTATAGCATAATTTGAAAGCACCTTAAAAGACAACAATGTTATGTTTCAAAATTGCCTAATGAAACTAGATTGGTGGGCGTTATTTGGATGATTATCCCAATCAATATTACCAATCTAAAATATTGTTTTGTGACATCCTATGGAGGATTTTGGTTGGTTAGAATTTACAATGGTTGATTTTATGGGTTTTGATTGAAATAATGTGTGTAAGGGAGGTATTTCACAATCCCCTTCCTTTCTAATTCACCAAGATCATATGGATTGCGAGGTGAAGAGCATACTAGGATTGAAAGAGTCTTTAGGTCCCTTAATGTGTACAAGTGATCAGTCACATATGATGTAAGCAAATTGTATTGTTGCAATTAACTAAAGTTCTAAAAACAAAGTAAAATGGAGATTTGTAAATTGAGCTCTAAATATGCTAATGATGTTTGCAAAAAGAAACAAATGCTAAGTGTGCAATGAGTTATTTCACACTTCACTCTCATTTCTAATTCACTAAGTTCGTATGAAATATGAGGTGAAGAGCACACTTAGGGAGAGGAGAGTCTTTAGGTCCTTTCTTGTGTGCAAAAAGTGGATTTTAGACTACTGCAACTACAGATATTTAACTAAAGCAAAGAAGCATGAGATATATTGAATACTAGTGATACCAATGAGGCCCATTGAAAGCCTCAAGGGTGGTTGACTAAGTAGATTTTGATGGATGGCCCCTTTACTTCCTAATATTAGTCTAGATAGGATAATTATTAAAGAAACAAGTAACTATTGCAAGTTAACTTAGTCCTAGTTCATTGGAGAGAAGCAATGGGGTTGCAAAATTTTGCTAAAACGGGTATAAGGAAAATAAATACAACATTGCAAAAAAAATTATTAGATGCACTGTTGCGCGGTAGAGAGACTCACTAACATGTTGTCGCGTGGTTATAATGTGAAACGTTTGTGTAGTCATGAGGGAAAAAACCATGCAGATGAGGGTCTGATTATATCTGTACGTTGCACTATTGTCGAAGGAATATTCGTGTTCTCTACATGGCCAAGTCATCGAGAGCCACGTGTATGATAAAATTTCTAAAACAGTTGATTGGGGGTTGAATTCCTTGGATGAAAGGGATGGTCCTCTTCACTTGTAAAGCATAAAGCACCAAAAATTAACCATTTCACATATAACAACCTAATGAAAGAAAAATAAACTAAAATAAAGTGGATTCACCATAAATATTGTTGTGGAAAATATTACACAAGAGTGCTTTCTTCCAACATGGTTAGGGACAAGGCCTTGTAGGGTGCAACAATGCCTCGGTATTAGGTTCCCCATTTGGGTAGTGGTTGAGTGCTCCAAGTAATTCTACAAATGGTTGTTAGTGGAAATAATAAAAAAAACAAAGGAAATAAGAACAAAATTAAACAAAATGGAAAAGGGGATGAGAGATGCAAACTCCAACAACCAATAGATGTCAAACCACTTCTTATATTTCCTAATGGTCAATAATATACAACACCTTGGAGATGTGATCTCCTAATGGAGGAAAACAATCCTCCTAAGGGATTTCTATTTAGTCCATACTAGATGTCAAGTGGCTTGAAGAAAAAATGAGGAGAACACTTGCCCCTTGGAGGAAGGAGGCAAGGGAGCTTGGGGAATGCTAGACAAGGGGGAAATGGTGAGCTATAAGGGAGCTCTAGGAAAATTCCAATAGCATGAAATTTCTCTCAATTTTATCTTACAATTATCATTCATATGGATTTCTTCAATAAGCCAAGAGGTGTCTAAGAAATAACAAGATCCCAATGTGAACCCAATGATCCATGAATTGGCTCCAAAGTACACAAGAGAATCCATTTAAGGCAACCAAGTGTGTGAAGAGACAAAATTTGAATTCATGGAGTAATTGAAGCTTTCATGAGCCTTTAATGCACCACTGGTGGGTGACATCCCATCGTTTCTTCTAGTGTTACATGTATCAAAGGAATATATGCACTATCGTACGAGTGTTACGTTGGTAGTATGTGTTGTTGCACGTATGAACAAACTATTAGCCACACAATAACATATTTTGATTGTTCTCGAGGAACTTTGGGACTCATGCTGATCTTTGCGTCGTGTGAAGATATCTTCATTGGGATGCATGTTGTTGTTGATTCAGATGTCATTGATGCCAATAATGTATAGTCATTGAGGCCAACATGTCTTCGTTCTCGTTGAGGATCCCCTGAGGGTTAAGTAAGTGTCAATGTCTAAGGATACCTTTTGATCTTGTCCAGGCCCAATTTTGAAGACCTTGGATCCCTTGGGACAATGGAAAAATACCTGAACACCCTATAGAGTGTTTAAGTACCCCAAAGATGTATTACGGTTCGCCATTTGTTTCTCTGGTTCCCTAGTACCACATCGTATGCCCCGATACCCTACAAAAGTTTCCTTGGTGGGTTGAAGAAGTTGCAAGAGTCCAAATGACCCTTTCAGTGCTCATTTATGTTCTATTGAGGTCATGGTACCCCGGGAGAAGGTCTAGCAACCCCATGGGTGATGTCATGATGTATCTTGACCCTTGGAGGTCTCCTTGTGTGGTTGAGGTGGTTCAAAGAAGCCTATGAAGCCCCTTTCTTGATGAAGAAGTCGTGAAGAATACCTTGGACCCACATTTAATGGCTTAATGGTCCTTTTCCCCTTAAAGGTGATGATGAGGTCATTAATTACTTGATGAAGACTTGGAACCCTTGATGAAGATATCAATGCCTGTATAGCCCTTCTTTGGGTCATGGAACCCTTGGAGATGGTCATTATGCATCAGAAGGTCTGGAAACCACATAAATGGTGGTGTAATGACCCTTGGAGACTCCCACCTTACACCCAAATGTATCCTATGGATACTCCTTCATATAGTGCTACATCCAGTCCCCCCCACCATTGATGGGACCTCCTCCTATCCCAAGTTACAGTCTCAACCTATCTTAGCTTACTTTCGACTCTAGTGCAACACCTTCTTATGCGCCCTTAACCTCGACGCCTCATGTTCATGGCCCAACTTACCCAACACCTCCTTATGGTAAACCCCCTCAAGGATAAGCTCCCCCTCCAGAAGCTCAACATTATTATCCTTCCCCAACTAACAGTCGGCTCCGGCTGCGATGGCACCCCCTCAGGCTTCTCCTACACCACAGCAGCAAGTGTACGCCCAACAGAACCAACCTCCAAACCAACCCGCCCCTAATAACCAACACGCCCAACAAAATAGAAGATGCAGGAATAACCATAAGAATAACCAACGTTGGGGAGGGGGAAGACAATATCCTATCCCCCCAGGAAATAGAGAAGCCAATCAAGCTAACCAAGACCCTTATCACCCTCACAAGAAAGGAAAAAACCCACAGTTAAGGACTAACCACCCATGTGCTTTCTGTAATGTCTACAGACACTACACACATCATCGTCCCCACTTAGCTAGAGCTCGCCAACTTTGGGATGAGGCTAACCGTCGTGAATCTATCGCTACTCCTCAGGAACCAACCACTCCCTTGCAACTGACCCCACCTCCTATGGTGTTGTTAACACCATAAATTTGTTCACCTAGATAACTACCTTGATCATCATACCTTCACACTTATTTTCCTAAGTTTTGGCCTCCACCAATCCAAAAGCTTATCTTTTTTACCACATTTGAATAAAAACATTTATTTTCACATAAAAAATAAGAAAATATCCCCAAAATACAAAAAAAATAAAAGAAAAAGGGGAAAAAACATTCAAAAAACAAAAAAAGAGGGAAAATACCAATAGCATAGAAAAATACCATGAGTCGCATAAAACCTATGGTCATGTTACTTGTAATACAATAGAACAATACTTTGGGTCATAAAAACCATGTGCAAGCATAAATTGGTCAAATTTCCTATAAATACAACGGTGGAGGCCCTCGTTCCATAACAACTCCATTAAGCACCATTACTCTGGTGGAATTTTCTGGAAGTCTGTAACCCTCAGTTACCTCTCACTCTTTCTACCCGGTTGAGATACGGCACCATTGTGACCTTGTGCGGGAGACCGAATTGTTAGGACACAAGAGAACTACATTCACCATAATATGCAAGGGCCCATTTGACAGAGGTATTCTCCACCTATATATTGTCCCTATTTGATTAATAAAAATACTTTATGCATATTATTCTCTTGAGTCTGCAAAAATATTTACATTTTATGTTACTGCATTTTACTATTTTCGGCATTCATTTTTGTTTACCGCTTGCATGCATGAATATTTAGGTCCATGTCCTATGTTTAGCTTTGCATAGTTTAGATTTTATTGTTTTTCACCCATTTTTACCACATTTTCTCACACGCATTACCCACAAGAACCAGTTTCGCACGTGCTTCCTATCTCGGCTTCCCTAAGTTGGAAGCACCCCATTTTTGGTGTGCATGAGTGGGAAAGCACTCACAACAAGTATTATGTAATACTTTGAGCTTATGTAACTGTATTACATATCCGAAGAATCCATTTAATATTATGTTCAGTTTGTGACTTCTCACGTGTGTTCATTTTATTCTTCTATTTGGATGTGATGTTTTATAATGTAGTGTATGATATGAGTATGAGTTGTAGAAGTCTAATATTGTAAATGGTTTACAATGAAGGACATATATGTCATAAGTTATATCCAAATACAGTTGTTCTACGTAAGGAAGGATTCCCAGTTTGAACACTCTTTTTTAGTAAATTTGTCATTTGATTAGGATGGGAAGATGATGTTTTTTCTACAGTGCCCTTATTCGTCTACCTCTCTTCATTTATTTGTTGCATATTTGAACAAGATATTTAATGTCCTTGTATTTATGGATATAATGTATGACACTTGAGAATTTGGAGAGTGTTAAAGGTCTAGATTTTATTTATCAAAACCATAGGCAAACTTAATCAATCGAGCAATAGTTCAAGATGTACTAGGAATGACCTACATGCAGTCGGAGTGCATCTTCTAGAACTAACACAAGCGATATAATGACGATATGGTTTCGTGTACCATTGCCATCTTTCAAAATATAAATATAAATCCCCAATTTTTAACATTTGTAAGTCATTCTTAATTCCATGGAGGAAAAAATAGTGTTTCATTTGGGTAACCCAAGCCAAAGGGTATGAGCCATCAAATTTGAACAAGTCAATCTTCGAAAAGCGGCACCATAAAGTTTTATCTTCAAAGGAGTGAGGTCGTGTTTCTGGGAAAACAGTGTGAGATCTTGGTTCTTTAATGCCAAAGGCTTCATAGGTGGGGTCTTCATGTTTCAGAGAAAAACTAATGTGTTTAGATAACATCATCCATTATCTTGTTGTTTTCCCTATTGCTTTTGAGCTGCTCCACTGACTGAGTCAATGGCAGAACCATAGATTGTAGGACTTGTATGCTCACTCGAAGTTCTTGGGGTAGATTTTTGTCTGCGGCCTTCATGTCAACATGTTTCTTTCGGTTTCTCTAGTTGCAAGTGCTAACCATTGGAGCTTAAAGGTGCGAGTGTCAGGTCCACACAAAAAGGATTGTAAGAGATGTATACCAAAACGATCAACACAATGAAAAGTTTGTGAATATAGGTCACAAATAAGGGTTTCTGAGACCACCCAAAAAGGGTTGTTAGAGATGTATATCAAAGTGATAAGCACAACGCAAAAATTCATTTGATATAGGTCACAAATCATGGTTTCCGAGATCCCCAAACTTTTGTTTTACTACTCGGGTAGGACTATTACTCCCAGTTGGATATTAATTCACTGAAAAAATTCCCATATTCTTTATGGATGCAAATATGTAGAAATTTCACCAACGTTATTGCATTGTATTGCACTAATTGCTATAGCAAAATGTCCCAATTCATTCTGAGTACAAATAGGTAGAAATTTCACTAGCGGGTTACAGAGAGGAGGGTTTCCAAGTTCCTGAGGAAAAAGGATGACCAAGTGTTATAACTCTTTAATATACATGTGAGGTCCAACTATGATACTTGACCCAATATCTTAGGGATCTAAGTAAGGAGGCTTAACCATGCCCTTAGTCATACTACCCAACTACCCAAGTAGGTGAGATTCCCAAATGTTGTGTGCGATGCCACTATAGCAACAAAACAATTAATTAGANGGGATCTAACTAAGGAGGCTTAACCATGCCCTTAGTCATACTACCCAACTACCCAAGTAGGTGAGATTCCCAAATGTTGTGTGCGATGCCACTATAGCAACAAAACAATTAATTAGATTATCTACAACTCATTTTAGGTGACCTAGGGGACTTCTGATATACCCAAGGGTACATGGAAGTGATATTTTTTGTGTTGGTGTTGTTTAATGCAATACTTCTCGAAGGGATACCAACAAAAATTAGAACGGTGTTCAACAATTGTACCAATCAATGGCACAATGTGACTAAATACCAAATGTATGTTCTACATGTATGCTTCCTCGACTGTAATTTTACATATCAAACGAAAGTCCTCTATGGTTATTTAAAGAGGTCAAAACGCTTCTTTAGCCTTAAAATTTCTATGAATTATTGGAAACATGCTTCTGCATGTATGCTTCCTCGACTGTAATTTTACATATCAAACGAAAGTCCTCTATGGTTATTTAAAGAGGTCAAAACGCTTCTTTAGCCTTAAAATTTCTATGAATTATTGGAAACATGCTAGCTCAAGAAAGTATCTCTAATACCACATGTGGTGTTCTTTATCCTTGAAACTTAAAACAATACAGGATATACAGAGATTTAATTTGCAATAAACCATAATTTATAGTGCATAATAAGAAACATTAGACAATAAAAAGATAAATATTGCACAAAATAAACCTTATATTATGAAAATCAATTCCAATAGCATTGTTCACATGCCTCTTAAGGTTGGGTGATATTTCACTTGAACAAGTCTCCATTACAATAATTCTCAACAAAACCTTTTGCACCCTTATAAGTCTTTAAATAGGCTTCCCGGATCCAAAACCCTAACTACTTGACATGGTCAAATTATTAATAAGTACCAACTTCATA
>LPNX010836121.1:41165-166325 GCA_001517045.1 Pseudotsuga menziesii
TATGATAATACTTTATTCATCATGCATGGTTACTTAAGGAATGGGAAAGTCTTATTAGTTTTGGATATGCACATGTTATCAACTTGTTTTCTCAATTTCCACGACTATACATAAGTTTAAGATGATCAAGTTATTCAAGCTCCAATCTAAGCTTCAATGTAGACACCAAGTTGCCTTACTGATAAATGCTTGATTTGATACTTGTCAACCCAGATTAGGTAGTCTACTTCGAAACATTGTTATTGTATTCCTTTTTTCAAGTTTATATTTTACTTTTTCCTAATTATATAATACTAAATTTTAGTACATCCAAAGATATAATTTTCAAATGACAATGGATTGCATTAGATATAGCATAGTTGTTTTCTATATAGACAAAAACAATATATTTACTTTTCTTACAATTTTTATCAACTTTTTTATTATAAAATTGGTTGTTTTCACATGTAGATGTAAAAATATTTCTTGCATTAAGATCCTAAACCTATTACACAAGCAAACCTTTGCAATATACATCCTCTTGCTTAGGATCTTACTCTTATACATTTTCATATAATAACCAAAGTTCACCATATAAACTATATTAAAAAATTTATTTAAACTTCTTTAAAATCAAGCATTCAACCCAACCCACATAAATAAGTTTAAAATGATCAAGGTATTCAAACTCCAATCTAAGCTTTAGAAAAAAACAATATATTAATTATTTTTACAATTTGTATTTTTTATTATAAAAATGATTTTTTTTTCACCTATAGATGTAAAAATATTACTTTCAAATCAATTACATAGAAAACCCTTGCAATATACATCCCAGTATCTTACTCAACTTTATATCTTTGATATAATAACCAAAGCTTACTTACTATATAAACTATATTAAAAAATTAGTTTAAAAAATTATTTAAGCTTCTTTGAAACAAATGTTTAACCTGATCTACATAAATAAGTTTAAGATGATCAAGTTATTCAAACTCCAAGCTAAACTTCAAAGTAGACGCCAAGTTAGTATATCCAACTATGTAATTTTCAATGACAATGGTTGCATTAAAGGTAGTATAGTTGCTTAATTTTTTTTTACTATTAAATTGGTTTTCTTCACATATAGATGTAAAAATATTACTTACATTAAGATCCTAACCAGATTACACAAATAAACCTTTGCAATAAACATCCATGTGCTTAAGATCTTATTACACTTCATACATGCCATGTAATAACTTAAGCTCACCATATAAACTATATTGGAAAAATTATTTAAACTTCTTTGAAATCATGCTTTCACCCAACACACATAAATCCAGCTCTATCCACATTATTGTTTTGGCTATGGCGGATATGTGTCACATGCTATGGGGAGGAGCTAGTTTATATAATTTGATTAAACCAGTGAACATTTTAATATATAAATAATTAAATAAACATGAAAAAGAAAATAATTATCATTAAAAGAGATCTCTGGTTTAAAATATATATATAAAAGATATAGAACATAGTAAAAATGAAAATGTTAATTGATATAATAACCAAAGCTTACCATATAAACTATATTAAAAAAATTATTTAAGCTTCTTTGAAACAAATGTTTAACCAGATCTACATAAATAAGTTTAAGATGATCAAGTTATTCAAACTCCAAGCTAAACTTCAAAGTAGACGCCAAGTTAGTAAATCCAAATATGTAATTTTCAATGACAATGGTTGCATTAAAGGTAGTATAGTTGCTTAATTTTTTTTTACTATTAAATTGGTTTTCTTCACATATAGATGTAAAAATATTACTTACATTAAGATCCTAACCAAATTACACAAATAAACCTTTGCAATATACATCCATGTGCTTAAGATCTTATTACACTTCATACATGCCATGTAATAACTTAAGCTCACCATATAAACTATATTGGAAAAATTATTTAAACTTCTTTGAAATCATGCATTCACCCAACACACATAAATCGAGCTCTGTCCACATTATTGTTTAGGCTATGGCGGATATGTGTCACATGCTATGGGGAGGAGATAGTTTATATAATTTGATTAAACCAGTGAATATTTTAATATATAAATAATTAAATAAACATGAAAAAGAAAATAATTATCATTAAAAGAGATCTCTGGTTTAATATATATATAAAAAAAATATAAAACATAGTAAAAATGAAAATGTTAATTGATATTTGAAAAAAAAATCCTCGCATATTTAAATATTAAAACAATTTAATTTAACTATAATTTGTTATTAAATAAATTAAAGAAATCAATATAAAAAATAAAAATAAAAATAAAAAACCCCAAGTCTTCACTTATACCTTAAATTCAATAAGCATTAAACATTCCATCACTACACTAATTTTAGATACTAAATGCTCAACATTAGACTAACACCTATAGCTAATGTGTAATTTTTGTTTCAATTGTTTTTAATATAATGATACAAAAGTTTATCTATATCTTTTCTTAGCGACCAAGTTGTAGTGTGAGATGCACTTCTTAATGGCCTATTAGACTTCTAATTACTAAAGAACCACTATTCATGAATACACACTATTGGTTATTATTTAAACAATCATCTTATTAGTAAATAATGAAGAACATTTTTGTAACATTGAATATTGAGACTTCTAATTTTATCACATGCATTGTTATGGTTTGGTAATTTGATGTGGCAATGGATTAGGAGGCCATATTAATTAAATGTGTGGGCATTATTGATATACCTAGAAGAACGATGTTGTATTATTATTATTATTATTATTATAAAAGCATTTTTTGAATATATTTTTCTCAATCTAAATCTGAAATTAAATAACATGTAATTTGATGTAGCAATAGAATATTATAATAGAGTAATTTCTTAAATATTATTTCAGCTCAATCTAAATTTGAAATTAAAACAATGTAAATATAAATATTTCAAATATTTTCATTTAGTATTCATAAATATTTATCTTTGTTGACATTATAAATCTCAACACTAGAACTAATTAACATATTTAATTGATGCTATTCATTCTATGTTTTAATAACACGAGCTTAAAGAGAGTTCTGTAAAACAAACCTTTTATAGCTTAATAGGAGTACTTTATTTATATAATACATGTACATCTTGGATTTATAAGCAATACTAATAACTCATTACAAGCATATTCATAGTAATGATAATAGAGTTGTTTCTATAGTAATGATAATAGAGTTGTTTCTACTATGTAGGATAGATAAGTACAAGCTCTAAGTTGGATGGAACTAGATAAGTACAAGCTCTAAGTTGGATGGAACTAATTAACATGTTTATTTTTTACTATGAAACTAACAACATATTTATATTTTACGAATTCGCATAGCCTAGCCCATTGGCCTCTCTTAAATTAAGATGAATAGTTACAAGGTAATTTTCTTTGTAAATAGAAATTAAAACTTTTTATGCGGATGATCACTATGGAAGCTTGTAAATTAAAACTTTGTTTATCACTTACGAAGTGTGCATTGGTTACACGATACAACTATTATTACTTCACTTTGAAATCACAAATGGTTACGTACATTCTATGATTGTACAAATCGAAAGCTATCAGATCGTTATCATATAGAGCCAACCTTACCTTGCAACAGTGTCTTTCCCAGCCAAATTGATAACTCTATCCTCCGATTCTCCAAAGTTTTGTTTTCCATTTTGTTCCATTCCCTTCTAGTAAATTGTACACGGAATCCCCTCGGCTATAAGAGCTGCTTCTAATTTGTGGGTAATAATTTTAAGTGTTAGCGTTTTGGAGACCCATCTCTATAGTGTTTATCGATATGCAATTAAAATTAAGTAAATAGCCTTTTAGCCACAAAGCAAAGCCTTTAGCAAAACAATCATAGTGTTTGTCGATATGTACTAAGAAATAAGTAAATAACATATCAGCTTTAAAGCGAAGTATTTAGCAAACAAAAATATTAGTCATTTTCATTCTCATGAACCTTGGCGTGACAATTGCACAATGTTAGACTTCAAGTCATTTTCATTCTCTCATGTGGCAGTTGCATAATGTTGGACTTCAACAAGTGGCATCGGATCTTAAACATGTGGTCGTAATAACAATTGCTCGGGTGGCAAAGATGGAAAAAGGAATTATATGTGCGTGTAGTGTCTAGATGATAGATGATTAGGTTGCTAAACAGTCGTCGTCTTCTATGTACTATGGCAATTTTCATAAATGAACGAAGATAATAAAGAAATGGACACATCCATTAACAATAAATTAGGCTCAATAAATGTTAAGAATCAATCAACCAAAATAATAATAATAAATAGACACATTGTAATTATTAGTTATAAGTTGAACCCATCAACCGTACAAGTTTAATCATAAGTTGGCCTAGCACACAGACAAGAACAAACAAATGATTGGGCATAGTTCTGGAGCGAGTAAGATAAAGGGTAACTAAAACGCCCCACCTTTCCGGTCATTTTTTCCTTGAAACCGATCAACATTTGACTGGGAAATTGCAGTTTTTGCAATTTCGTGATTTCAGTAATCAACAATCACTGAGCATCACTAAATGGCAGATTCTCAAACCAACCCAATGATCTAAATTGCAATCTAAACAACAAATCACTAAATGGCAGATTCTCAAACCAACCCAATGATCTAAATTGCAATCTAAACAACAAAAATTACTGTTTCAACAATTTCTGGTATGCCGGGTTCCGGCAACTACGGGGCATTTTGGTCGTTCGATATACTGCTCCGTTCTGGAGGCATGGATATTCCATAAGCCATAACGTAATGACAAATATTATTACGAGACTTAGGCTCTGCTGCGCAAGTTTCAGGATTGCAAATACAATCCAAGTGTCCACAACAACAAGAAATGATGCCCTGCCCAAATTTGCATGAAAATAAATATTGGAAAAATACATATCACAGGGAGAAGAGGGAAAACTACAAATTTGAAAATTTTGCATGAAAGTAAATATTGGAAAAATATAAGGGAAAAAGAGGGAACACTACAAATTTGAAAAAAAAAGCATTACCATACCCATTAAACAAAACAAGGATTCAGTAGATACATACCATTCAAGATGTTACATAATCTACCAAATTGAGAAACCCATAAAAACTGATGCACAAAAGTATAACAACTAAGTCGTAAAAAAAAAAAACAGACAGCACTCAATACAATCAGGGTACAGTTGCATACGGAACACAACCTACAGCGAGTTCGAAACACAGAAATATGGACAAGAGAGCAAACAAAATATGGAGCGATGAGGACTGCTGGCTGTTTTCTAATAAACATAAACAACACCGGTGTAAGCTAAAGTCTAGACAAATTGCATTCATTATTGATGAAATGACATAATTTTTTGGTCAAAATCCGGTGGATATTGATGAAATAACATAATTAAAGTGCTTCAGGGCTTCAGGGGTACTTGAGGCCGTTGAATCTGTTTCTGTAACCAAAATTGCAATTTCAACAATGAAAAATACAATTTCAACAACAAATCATGTCAGTAGATTCCAACAAAACTTGCCCAAAAAAAATGCAAAACAAAATGCAAATGTTCTGAACTTTAGCTTACTCCAGCTTACTCCAAGTAAAAAATACATTAGAAAATGCTAAAAGCTCAAAGTAATGATGGAAGCATACTTCAAATGATGACTATAGACTAATACCACATGGCATCAATCATATATGTCCAAGAGTTTGACCCTATATTGGATTTGAATATGACAGATACGATGGCGATGTGCCGATGGAAAAACAATGTATGAATACAATACAAGAAAGTGATGTTTCAAATAATACTCCTATTAAATTGAGCAAACTTCAGCGACCAGAACTGAAAATTATCACAAGTCTAAACAAGGGAACCTGTCATGTCTGATTATCAGTCATGCCACTCTGAGCAGAAGTTTCAGTAAATTGAGAACAATATGGATGTAGTAGATATCAAAGATCGAAATATCAGAATCCATTCAAGGTAAAAAGAGTTATATTTCCCATTTGCAATCGGCACTCAACTGTTCTGAGATATAACATTAATATATATAATATAATAATATATTATTTTTAAGTTCGCATAACATCAATTTGGTGGGACAATGGACTCTTTCAAATCTACCTCTTTAGAGTAGATTTGAACTTGATCCTTAACTGTTAGCCCACTCAAACTGCAAGCTGTACTAAACTATAAATTGTCAAACTGTACTAACACTAATGATGCCCAAAATGTATAAAGGTAAAATCTTTACCGGTTTTGTTTTATACTTTTATCTTTGATTTCAAACTTAGAAAAACTTAGAATAACAGAATAAAATAAAAATGGGACGGTACAATACAGTCTGCTATTCAAATATACTATATTGTACTGATATTATCAGAGACATATGCTTCCCATTTTCACCATATACTGTATTGTCACCATACGCTTCCCATTTCAGATACATCGTGCCACAGTTCTATTATTTATGAATCACAATCGTGACATTGATTATAAATCCCTAGAATTAAGCTACTAAACTATAAAAAATGGATATTATCAGTTTTGGAAAGCTAACACTAATGATGTCCAAGATGTGCAAAAGTAATCCTTACCAGGTTTGGGTCTTATACTTTTATCTGTCTTTGATTAAAACCTGGATTTCAAACTTGGAATAACTGAATAAATATGGAACAGTGCAGTATCCAAATATATTGTATTGTACCAATATTATCCATAAATAGCACCATACGCTTCCATTTCAGAAACATTGTGCCACAGCTCAATTATTTATGAATCACAGCCATGACATTGATTTCAAGCACTGCTCAGCTGAAGCTCTCACAATTTTGAAACTGTTCTGGCCTCCAAGACAACAAATACTAGTGAGTCACAAGCTCTCCAAGCACAAAGGGAAATCCAAAAATTCTGAATGCAAATGCTGAATAACAGAGAATTTTCACGAGGGGTATATTGATAAGGGCTTTTCTTATCATAAAAATGCTCTATGGCATGAGTGCGAGTTTGTGGGCCCAAGGGCACTGACATTGGCATGAAATGAGGGCATCTGGTAGTTTGTCATGGAGGCATGTGTGGTTGGGAACACCCAGAGGTTCCCAGCCTATCGGGGATTTCTGATCACCAGAAACCTTGGGGATTTCTGATCACCAGAACAGACTAAGAACTCCACTGGGAGCAGCTCAATCACAGGGTTCTAGAAGCTTCTACAGCATTCCTGAAACTCCTAGAACCGCTCCCTCAAAATCTGGAACATTTCCTTCCAGCGCCTAAAGCTCCCATAAATGGGAAACGCTGGGAATAGATTCCTTAACTGCCAAGAGCAGTTCCCATGCTACTTGGAAAGAAAGAAAAGGAATGAAGACGTGAATTTGTAAATAAATTTATAAATAGGTCTCCAAAGGTATCATAAATCTTGACAGAGTTGTCATTTATTCGATCTTATACGCGCTTGTGGTTGACAAATATGAACAATTCATCGTGTACTGAATGATAATGCATTATCGCAATGTGTGCACTATGGCAATTACTATACCTCTGTTCTAAAAGCACATTGCAAAGATGCATGCAGTCGTGACTCATGATAGTAACATCATTGGCAATTAAGTGCTGGCATACTACAGACAAACGGATATGTCCAGCTTTGCTTACCTTATTTACGTTTGCACGTTATTGCCAGTAACACGCAATGCCTTTTGGTGCATCAGTCTATGTATATGGTACATAAACTAGGCACTTAGAGAAGGTGACTCGTGTCCAACGGGATAGAACCATAGTCAGAACTCTGTTTCCATTTCGTCTCAATTTAATTTTTAGATGACAAGAAAAATTATATGATCTACAAGTGGAAGACAATGATTACACACAGATTGAAGCATAATTTGTTGGATTGATCCTACACTTTAGAGAAAAACAGAATCCTACTGCCGTGCACATATTAACAAATAAAAATTTGTGCAGCGAGCACTGCACACTGGAATCAGAGAATAGCAAATTACAAAATAGATCAAGGCAATACAAGCCACTCTTACAGTTTATTCCAATTCAACCAATAGAAGAACCAGAGCGAATAGAAGTTCAGTATTCTTCTCCATCATCAGCTTCGTCAGAAGCCTCTGCCCCAACTTCTTCATAATCCTTCTCCAAAGCAGCCAGGTCTTCACGGGCCTCAGAGAATTCACCCTCTTCCATACCCTCGCCAACGTACCAATGGACAAATGCACGTTTGGCATACATCAAATCAAACTTGTGGTCAATCCGAGAAAAGACTTCGGCCACAGCAGTATTGTTGCTAATCATGCACACTGCACGTTGCACCTTTGCAAGGTCTCCTCCAGGCACCACTGTGGGTGGTTGGTAGTTGATACCACATTTGAATCCTGTGGGGCACCTGGTAACCACCAATAATGTATTGTAAGAAAGAGAAGAATCAATTTTATAGGTCTAGTGAGGCTTCAAAGTGAAAACAAATAGAAAATTTCACCTACCAGTCTACAAACTGAACAGTCCGTTTAGTCTTGATGGTTGCTACTGCTGCATTCACATCCTTTGGCACAACGTCCCCCCGGTACATGAGACAGCAAGCCATGTATTTCCCATGTCTAGGGTCACACTTGGCCATCATGCTTGAGGGTTCAAACACTGCGTTTGTGATCTCAGGCACAGATAGCTGCTCATGATAGGCTTTCTCTGCAGAGATTACTGGAGCATAGGAAGAAAGCATGAAATGAATTCGAGGATATGGTACAAGATTAGTCTGAAACTCTGTCACATCCACATTAATGGCCCCATCAAACCTAAGAGACGTGGTCAGAGAGGATATGATCTGAGAGATTAACCTATTCAAGTTGGTATAAGTTGGCCTCTCAATATCCAAGGATCTTCTACAGATGTCATATATGGCTTCATTGTCTAGAAGCACTGCAACATCTGTGTGTTCCAGCAAAGAATGTGTTGAAAGCACACTGTTGTATGGTTCGACAACTGCAGTAGAAACCTGGAAAAAAAAGGTCCAATCCCATCAATACCTATAAAATCAAGACATAAACATCCATGTTGATTATTTATTCAGAAATTACAATTTACAACATCGTGTACAACACTTTCTCTGGGCTAAACTTAACACCGGAAACAATTATCTTCAGCAACCATTGATGACCTGAAAACTTCGGTAACATGCATGGAGCGAGCTGAAGCTACTATTTCAAGTCCAATGTGCTTTATTCTTCTAAAAGACCTTTAAAAAAAAATACAGAACAAAACAAGAAACAGATTATACAATTTAAAAACGAGTAAATCACTATAAATGGCAAACATTCGGGGCAAGCAAATTTCCTCGACTACTTGGGAATGCTTGAAAGCATTGGGTGTGCATCCAGCACAAGACTGCATAATCTCATCCTATATTAATCAGCAAAATTGTGAGCTACAAAAACAGGACAAATTCATTTAAAGAACTTGAGGATGCTAGCCCTAACATAAATCTTTAAACTATGGGGAGCCAGCACATCTAAGGAATGTTGCTGTAGACATGAGGCACTCCAAATATGCCTCATTGCAACAAGAGAAACAAGGCACATTCTACAGCCCAGATGAGAGTACAGATCTATCAACTCTTAGTGAGCTGTAACATTGCATTGAAACTAAAAGGTGCATTAACTAATGACACCAGACCAGACCCATATCGTTCATACAAATGGTAGACTTCACAAATATTGGGACACTTCATATGGAACCTCGAACGTCCCAACCTTAAGACGCAGCATAACATACCATAGATAAATATCTGTAGCCAACGCCAAAAGGGTATCTCGAATTCACACCAATGACAGACCGTCAAACATTCAACCTCTAGATATCAACCAACAGCATAGCAACATGGAGGTGCATATCAGACCCGTATTAGATGGGTTTGTACTAGTTCATACAGTCATTCGATGCAAACTATAGGAAAACACTAACACCACATCCAATAACTTCAAAACCCTTTGTTCAGATCAAGACTGTATTCAGTAACTTCAAGACCCTCGGATCATGTGACATTCAGCATTGTTCCACAAAAAGCAAAACCCTGAAAGTGCAGAAACTATCTACAAAGAAATGGGTATAAATATATGCCTAAACTATCCACTGGTCAAAGGATAGCTTAATGTACCTGAGGCGAAGGATAAATAGTGAATCCAAGCTTTGATTTCTTGCCATAGTCAACAGAAAGTCGTTCCAAAAGCAACGAACCTAGACCAGATCCAGTTCCACCTCCAACAGCATTAAAAACCAAAAACCCCTGCAAACCCGTGCAGTTATCGGCTAGCTTCCTCACGCGATCTAGACAGAGGTCCACAATCTCCTTCCCCACTGCAAAACCCCCAAAATAAATAAATAAACTCGATCAGCAAACACATCTAGCTTAAAGACCTTCAAACATGTACCCAGATGACCGTTAGCTCATCTGGCTGCTGAATCGACGGAGATGGGGCTATAAGCTTTACCAGTGTAATGCCCGCGAGCGAAGTTGTTGGCGGCGTCTTCTTTGCCCGAGATCAGTTGTTCAGGATGGAAGAGCTGCCTGTATGTTCCGGTTCGAACCTCGTCTATGACCGTGGGCTCCAGATCTACGAACACAGCTCGCGGAACATGTTTCCCAGCTCCCGTCTCGCTGAAAAAAGTGTTGAACGCATCGTCTCCGACACCCACCGACGTATCACTGAAGAAATAAAAAAACCCAAACCAAAACCCAGAACCAATTCAGAAATCTCTTACCAAATAATAACAGAAACCCTAGGAACAATGAATACCGGATCGAATCTCACCTGGGCATCATACCATCGGGCTGGATTCCATGTTCGAGACAGTAGAGCTCCCAGCACGAATTCCCGACCTGAATCCCCGCTTGGCCGATGTGAATGCTGATAATTTCTCTCATTTCCTTCGAGTTCAAATGAAACCAATACGAGATCTCAAATTTCCGCTCGAAGTTAGAGCCAGTAAGCCGATTTGAAATGGATTTGAAATCGTAGAAGGAAGTATCATGCAGAGATTCTAATTCCAATGTCGACCTACAGGCAGGCGGGCATATATATCATTAACTACGGTTATCTAGAAGCTGCGCTGCCTCACTTCTCCGAACTTAGATGCCTCTCTAGTTTATGAAGCTTTCACAAAATTCCCTAGAAGCATTCCGCTATATTTGAGTGTTGTTTGGATTCCGTTTTGGGTGTGGACCCTTCGATCAATTATCATCCTTTTCAATTTCATTTTTTTTTCATTTATCAAAGGGAGGCAGGGGGTCTATCAGCCTCATTGCCAGTTAGGCATGGCAGGGCATAATTTGCTTTGTTTGCCTGGATAGGCTGGCAAGGTTGGTGGTAAGTTGGGAGCACTTATTTCGAAGAAATCTTGATTTTGAATTTTGTGGAAACGCCTAAAATTTGAATTTTGAATTTTTAGCTGTAAATCAGGGATGGTCGGTATTACTTTTATGTATCAATACCACTTCGCCAGACTCACCTTACTATGTTACTTTGTTTTATTAGCCGTTGTAAATACAATCCCAAGAAACATAACCGTTATAGCGAGATAGATCGTATAAAAAATTAAAAAATAAAAATCATTATATAAGGTGGAGTCTTATGTTATTTTGTTGTTTTATGAATGTTACATCTCATCTCTATATGTGACTCTCATTTATATTGGATTTGAGAGTGTATTTTTATTATTTGGATGGACTAAAGAGTGTATTTTGGTGTAATGATTAAAAATTGCCATAGGCGATGAGAGTGGAGGGTGGAATAGGAAATTGCGATATAGAGATCTTTTAAGAGGTATGGAAAAAGATAGACTTACACTAGATAAAGGCTTTCTGGGATATGGGCTCTATTGATATTTGTAGGCTTGGCTTCGAAATAAAAAAAAAAATTACGAATGTTTACTGGTTTTCATATGGTGGCACATATGGCTTATGTGAAATAGCCTAATTTTTAAGGATAAACCACCAAACTTTCACTTATGTTCATTAAAGGCAATTAGTAGCTTCAATGAAAACCATTTGGAGAAGAGCATCAAAAAATGGCGTACTTTGTCTTATCCTATTTTTATGAATGATATGGCTACAAGATTCTTTGACGGAGCTACACAAAAAGGTACTGGTGATTGTGGGGCTCTACTGCATATCAATAGAAATCATCATTATCACTTATGGTTGGGCTGTGGAGATTCAACAAACATAAAATTAGAATTGTTGGCTCTCTAGATGCTTCTAAACTTTGCAGGGCACATTGGCATACCCTTCCTGCAAGTTTTTGAAGACTCTCTGGTTATTATAAACCGATTTCTTGGCCTGTCTAAACTGGGAGGATTGGACATCTCTCACTGGCTCTGCAGAACCAAGGAGGTTGTTACTCAACTTACTCATCTGCAGGTTCAACATATCGACCGAGAATTTAACGTACAAGCTAATATCCTATCAAAGAAGGGATTGACTGGCAATGAAGGTACACTCTATTTTCAAGAATTCGTAGAAGGTGAATGCACGCTACAAGGGACTAAATATTTCTACTACATCTTTAGTGGTTTTTGGCACTCTACACTCTGGGAGTAAGTCAAGGACATACACTATGAGCCACAACGAGTTTTTGACGAAAAACATTTTGGGAAATATCAATATGATCTGAATGCAATATATTCTAAAATTTTGCATAGTATTTGGCAGTTATTTTTTGTTGCTAGGAGGATTTAAATGTTTCAGTTTCATGAGTACTCTATTCTTAGGAAATATATTCTAACTATTGTAACTGATATGTTATATATCTTTTCTTTGATTTTAATAAAAATAATAACAATAAATATGATATTTTGTAGGTGAAAAAAAAAGGAAACTCCATATGCTTTTTGAATTCTCAACGTTTCCATGTTTACTTTGAGATCTTTCGAAGACATGTAAACCTAAGTTAGATGACCAATATGTGGATACCTGTTATACAAGTTGGATTGAAATCTAAAAAATTTAAGATGGTTGAGTTTGGTGAATTTTCTGAAGAGTTTTAAAAAAAATAGATTCTCAATCGAGCAAAATGTAAATAATCATAGGAAAGTGTATTTTGCTCATTTTGATAGATTGAAGACAATATTTTCATCAAAAGTAGATAAATGATAATTGCGCCGAGAGGCGCTCTACATCCCAGTATGGGGAGATCTTGTAACGTTGCATAACGTTATGTAACGTTACAAGACTAACAAAAAAATAAAAAATAAAGAATTTAATTATCCGCCAAAATAAATGTCGACAAAAAAAACAACCTAATATGAGGGATATCTTGTAACTTTTATTACTAACAAATGTTCCTACCTAACAAAACAATAAAAAAGTAAAAATTGAATCATCTGCAAAAAAAAAGTGGGTAAAAAGAAAACACAATATGGGGGAAAAAAATGAATTATCCGCAAAAAAATGTTGGCCTTGCACATGGCTTTAAAACCATGTGCAAGGTCTTCTAAACAACCCATGGTTTTATTGTACATGGTTTAGGAGGGCCTTGCACATGGTTTTAAACCATGTGCAAGGCCTCCTAAACAACCCTGTTGGCAAGCAACACCCTTCGAAGTATTTTGAACACAAATAATTTCAAATAGGTAATCTTTGATTGAAATTTGATATTTTCACCTGGATCAACACTCATCATGGATACTCTAGGAGTGCCCTAAGAATCTTTGATTCTTAAGGCACTCCCAATAGAAGTTTAATTGATTCATCGATTCATAAGGATTAGCATCAGCATTTGATTCTCATGATCTTAAACCCTCATTTCTTTTAATCATCTTGAAAACTATAATTACAGAAGTGAGTAGCTCCTATTTGCATTTCCACTTATCACTCATGAGTGTTTAAAATCAAATGAATTTATAATTATTAATTCAAACAAGTTACTACATGGTGTGATAATTGTTACTGTTTAGTTCATATAGGAGACCTAATAAGGCTTTATCACTTCTGAATTATTTATCTTATCTTGTTTGTCATAAGGTTTTAAAAGTGTCTTTACTATAATTTTCATATGCCACACTTAGCCTTATTTCGAATTTTATATTTTCAAAGTGAGTCACTATTAAAGTTTATCTTAAGGGGTTAAGATGATTTTTGGAATTTTGATATAGTTCTGGTTACATCATAAATTGTTTTCTGATCATTTTAATACTAACCTTGATCTTATGTTCATCAATTACATCCTTAGTTGGCAACATTATTATGGTTTTATTCGATGAATGAAGAATTAGGGTATTGTAATCATTCAATCATGTTTTGGAACTATGAGTGTTCTAGGCTATCACAACATTATGAAAATGTCGATCAACGCTGAGGTTATGATTGAAATTAGAGTTTTGATATTCGTGTCACATGAAAGCTTGCCAACTGTCGATTTTCATCATGCAAACACACCACACTTAAGAGGTGGCTCATTTTATTTTCCTACGGATCATTATGGTGTGTTAAATGCTTCCAAATTTCATTTATCTGTCAATTTACAGTATGGTGACCTTACAGAGAAATTCACAGTGCTTTGTTAAAATAGGGCATTCTAAAATGTTGATTGAAATGCATGGAATGTGGATAAATTGACTATATGTTTCAGTTTGGTTTTCAGAAACCCTCAAAGTTTGTGTAATCGTTGCTATGGCTCTAGTGTCCAGTTTCCAAGGAGTTTGCAAAAACGTTTGATAAGGTTAATGCACGGGTCGAGGACATTGAATTAAGGCTGACTATAGAATTTATTTCTCAAGCCATTGGTTTATCATCAAACAAAATTGGCAGGCAGCTACAGAACCGTTAAAGATCACAAGAACTGAATCGTGCACCCGGCAAGAGAGGCAAATTTTGAGGTCTATTTGTGAACAAACCGTTTTGAATCTGGAAAAACTGTTGAAAACCCACTTCACAAATGGGCCAAGTTACCCTTACTTGCGGGCCGTTTTCAAAAATAGTGTAGGATTTGTGAGATACGTGGACTTGTTTGAGCTGTATTAATTCTAGAAATTCACCCAAATTCAGTTCCCATAGGCCCATGTGTTCTAGATCTTAAGTACGTGTCTGTTTCTGCAAATGAGAATGTTGATACTCAGCAAGTGAACCACGAGTGTGATCAAGAAATTGATAGAAAACCTTACCTAGCTGAGGAATCCTGAATAAACATAAACAGAGAGTCGAAAGATCAAATTGATCCAAATCCTTATGCCCGAGTGATTTTCTCCCTGCAAACAGATTTAAAGGAAGCGCAGGCTATACAAACAATTTGCCATGGAGAAAATCACAGGTTTAAAAGCTGAATTGATCATCTGGATTGAGAAATGGGATGTGTTAAGAGAAAAGAAGTTGAAGTGCAAGGAATTGATTAAAAGGCTTTTGTTAAAGAATTAAAGATTAAAAAGATAGAATAGGATTAACAAGACCAGGGTTGTTAGGTTCAGAGCTAAACTGAATGAAGCTAGGAGAGGTGTACCTATTCGATTCTCAATTGAATCAGCTTTAAAAACTTGATTTTTTGTTTCTCCAGTGACTTCTGAATTTTGTCTTTTGTATCTTACATTATGCCTACAACGGATTTTGAATAGACCGTTACAGGTTAGTGTTGTTTTAGTTTATCAGTTACGGTTTTAATTTATGGTCTAAATTATTAAATTGAGATATCTACAGAATTAAAATTCTGCAGATATCTCGCTCATGCTTATTGATCATCATCAAATCCCACTAAACAGATTTATGTTAAACATTTACAGGTGTCAGTGGAGCTGTTGGGATAGAGCTGGATGCTGGCCTACATTCATGTCTTTTTTACTGTGCGTGGCTATTTCATGGAGAATGTTTTGGGATTTACAACTGATTGATGCTCAGTGATTGCTGCGTTCCTGTTTCTAAACCTCTATTAGCAGGTATTATTCAATATGGCGTTATCGTGATCTGGAGAATATAACGCTGGATTTTCTCCAGTAAGTTAGCTTTCTTGGCATATTTTTCTCTCCAGATGGTTCCGTGACAGCATGCCTATGATTTTGGTCATGGTTGAAACATATTTGGATAAGATTCGGATATTTCCTGAGGAATAGGATTTATAGTTAATCAGTTGTAGTTTTTAGTTTCCTTTATAAGCAACCTCTAAACTGAAGCAAAGGGTTGGAATCCTGGAACTTGTGATGAACAAATATAATACAGCACTTAATATTATTTTGTATATTTGTGTTCCTTTAGAACTATTTCTGAGGATTACTATATTTTACAGAAATACTGAAGACATTAGCTAAGTCTATCAGTTATATCATGCTGTCTTGATGTTGTTTTTCCTGTGTTGAATTTCCTTTTCATATGTATGTATCTTTATATTATATGTGAAAGCACTTTTGTTAATGGATTCTGAACAAAGTACTTAGTGTTGAAGTATGAATGATTAGTTGTCATGTGGAAAAGTGAATGAGCTTCTTCGTGTTTCTTTTCTTCAATTGATAATGATATGGTTTTATACGAAGTGCTGACTGTGTGAATTGACTTTATTCATTTCAGTGTTAGTACCTGAGTGTATTTTTTCATGCTTCAATACTGTATTAAATTTATTTCAATTATGAGTTTTATTTCATTTTCAAATTAATTTATGATAAAATGTTATTTTATTGTAAGTTGATTTAGATCTGTCTCTGCTGAGAGTAGGCTTTCCTAACATTGCAGGATCATAGATCAAATTTTCTAATAAAACTTGTTATCAGATTATTAATTCCAGCTCCCAGTTTGGGATAGTTATATTGCATCTTAGGTCATTATAGAGTAGGATTAGGAGCTACTATTATTTTTTTGTTTTAGCTTAAAGGTATTTGTTAGCATTAGTTAGTCAATTTTAATTAGATCTTTTTAAGTGAAGATTTGATTAAGTAGAACTTACCATCTACATCCCAAGAGACTCTCTACTTTGAGAGCACATTTTATAGGCAGCAGGGCCTTTATCCTGTGAAAAACAGTAATTACACCAAACACATACAAGATTGCAGTAAGTCGAGTGTGTGGGCTGTTTTTCAGTCGTTGACCACAAGACCCCATAGGTCCCATTTACCGGCCAACAAATGGCGCTAGAAGGAGGGCCTGAGGTAAAACACGTGGTTTTATTTTTCTATTATTTTTAATAACCATTTATCCTCTTGCTCTTTGATTTTTCAGCTTTTATATTTTTTTATTCTTCTTCGTCATAGACATGTGTTTAAGGGCTGGTTAGATGACAAGCTAACCATTTGAAAAGTGAATTAATATTGATTGTTTATCATTCATGGCTCATGCCCAAATTCTTGTTTGGGAATCAGTTTTTAGTTTTACATTAATTGATATTCCCAATGAGACAGTTAACCTCTTGTCGAAACTTGAATTTGATGGTGAAGGCGATATATCTGCAAAGAAACACCTCAAGAAGTTTTTGTCTAAATGTAACAAACATAATATTGTTGATCTAAGTGCTACTTGCAGGTTATTTGCTCTTACTCTCAAAGGACGAATTAAATGCTGGTTGGAAACATTTCCACCTAATTTCTTTTTTACATGGTTTCAATTTGCACATGAATTTTTAGATACTTTCAAGGATTATGATTCTAATAAACTTTGTAGTGAATTGCAAGCTCTTCGAAGGAAGAAAGGTGAGTCTTCAGAAGACTTTTCAGTAAGGCTTTCTCATATCCTTTGCCAATTTCATATTACTGATTTACCTTCTGAATCTGATCTTTTAAATATTGTTTTCAACTATCAAGTTCCTCTTATTCAACAAAATCAAGACGTTTGTCAAAAAGATGATAATTCATTAATCCTTCAAGAAATTTCCTCCTCTATTATTGATTCAGATATTTCCATAAGTTCTACTCAACCCCAAGGTGAGAAGATCGAAGTAGGAGAGGTACTAACTCCTTTCGATCATTATTCCCTTCCTAAAGGAGAAAGGCATGCTTCCTTTACCCAAAATCTTGAACCTATATTAAATGGGGAAGAACTTATTCACAATGAATTTATTTGTACAAATAAGGAAGTGGATTATCTTGATGAACAACAATATTGAGGTTCGATTAGTAGAAAATTAGATCAAGATGAATTAATTTTAAATCAAACTATATGTTCATCAGTTTCTGATTTTTGTACTAATTTTTCTTCCGACTCAAATATCAATGAACACAAATATATTAATAATAATTTTATGTGTTCTTATACTTTAAAAGAACATGTGGAAGAAAATGACATGAATCTTAGTTAGTCAACTAAATGTTGTTCACAAAAAGAGATTAATCTTTTTCAAGCAAATGTTTATAAAAGTTTTGATGAAGGATTATCAGCTGATCTTAATCTCGAATCAATTTCACATGAAATGCTAAAGGGTACATCTCCACATTATATTGAAAATAATCAGGTAATAAAAGAAGAATATTTTGGAAGTTTAAATATTAATGATCTTTCTAAGTTGAGAGACTCTTTTAATTTCCTCACATCTAATTCTTACTTTTTTATTTATCCTGATTTATTTTTTGATTTTGATATGCTTAAGATTCCATCCAAATTACCTAACTATGTGGCATCAAAATTGCATTTCGATGAGATATCTAATACTGATGACTTTCTTATTAAGTATGAATATGAGAGTTTGAGACATATTTCATTTTTAGATCATCATTCGATACAATATTTTAAAGAGAAAGAAGGTCTATTGCAAGATGGTTATACTCAACCAATTTTTGATGAGATTAACACACAAATTCTTGTTGAAACTCAAAATGATTGTTCTCATCAGAGCCATTTATATGAGAGATCTAATTTAATTGGTTATAGTAAAATCTTTGTCGAAGAATTTCTTGTAACTTGTGATCACCAAAGACTTACATCTCTTTTAATTGATTCATCTTTAGTTGCAAATCCTCTTAACAATATTACTTTTTTCGATATTAGGTCATCACCAATTCACTCACCTATTACATCATTTCATGATCCTACTTTGTATCTGAAACCAATTCTTCCAATTGTTAATGCTAGTTATTTGATTCTTCAAATTGATTCACCTAAGATATATTTGCCACCTATGGATTTCATGTTGGTAGATCATACTTTGCATTCTAAGTTTTACGACAGGATTGCGGAGTGGCTCGAAAATTCTTATCTCAAAAGGTTTCCAAAAACTGGTAAATTTGTCTTATCATTATATGTTTCAAATGGTAAGGATGATAAACTTCTTTTTAGTTTTTTCTTATTGACATATTATTTTTGGTTGCTATTAGGAAAACATGTCATTTTTACCGGATTAGAGATGCTTCGATGGCTTCATTGGCTATTTCGTTTTACTTGATTTTCATTATACAATTGCATTCTTTTGTACATAGTTAGGCTTAGGTTTTGATTAATTTTTCTTCATTTTTACCCTTTCTTGTTTGAATAAATGCAGTTATGAGGATGATGCTAATTTCAAGAGGTGACACTTATTGATACATTCAGGGATGTTTTCTTTACTTTGACTCTCTTGCTTATAATTATGTTTATTTAAATTTTCCTGTTAAGTCATATATCTTTTACTTTTTCGACTTAATTGGCAAAATGTTTTATACATTCTTATGATCATAAGAAAGAACTTTTAAGAAAACGAAGAATGTTGTGCAAATCAATACCAAAATCTTTTCAGTTGTAACTGCATATGTAATTAAGACTTAGTTTAAATTTGTCTATTTTTGGTGTGTTTTCTTTTGCTTATCAATAAGAGCGGCCTAACTTATTAAAACATCTTGATTATTTTTAACACATCCTTATGTCGCAAATTTTAGAGAGACATATTTTTCATCTTGTAGAAATTAATTCTCTTTTGTCATTTGTGATATATCTATTTCATGTTTCTCCACTTAAGATGTTAATCTATTCCGGGCTCAGTTTTTATTTTTACATTTGCATACATCCATTTTAGATTTCTTGCTTTGATTGGTTTTATTTTGCAAGCTGATAGGATTTTCTTTTGAATGGTTTGTTTGTTTTCCAAAAAGGGGTAAACTAATTTTAGCATATGGTAATCAAAACCATGTATTTCTGTCAAGTATTTGATCGAAATCATTTTCTCTTAAAGGGACATCATTATAAAGACACTCTTCTTTTGTCAAGATTCTAACCATAGCGAGATTAGTCTTGGCTTTGAAAAAAATTATTATGGATCATATTGATGGATTAATTGAGTTACTCGGCTATTCTCTAGGATATTTATCTTTCAAAATGATGCTATAATGTAGATGAGTTTCTTTTCAAAGGAATCATTTTCTTTAAATTGAAGTAAGCCAGGAATCGTAAGTTATCTTTTAGACTTTTTACGTCATCATTTTCTCTTTAGTGGGCCATTTAGATCTGCTTCCCCATCCACTAAGTAATCTCTCTCGAGATTAACAATAATCTTAATATTATTCATTGTACATAACATTAATAAAATATAAGGGATTAACTGAAGAACGGGAGGTCTCATCACGAGCCGACCTGTCATGATCATAAGCTCTGTTGAAGTGACATTACCGCATCTAGTTACCAAGCCAGGGTGATGGCTCTTAATCATTGATTAGGAGAAAGGAGGTCTCATCACGAGCCGACCTTTTCATTTTTCAGCAGTTCTTGTGAATGATGCTGCCAGCATTTGGTTACCAAGCCAAGGTAGTAGTCTTCAGTTAATATCTTTATTTATTATTTGTCAGAAAGGATTTATCTATGTCTAGTGGATGGGATACAAGCATCTAAGTGAGGTTAAAATGGTTTATCCTATGGTATTGAGGTCATACCTACATACTACGTTTTCTTTGACTTGTTTTGGTTAAGAGAAACTAATTCCTTGGAAAAATTTCTTTCTGCATTTGTAGAATAATCATTTATCTTTATAAGATTTTGGATAATGGTAGGGATAGTTTGATTGATTTTGAAAGTTTTGGTTCAATCTCTACATATATAAGCTAATGGCAGAATTAAGTTATGTGATTGGGAAATTGACATTTGAAGAGGCTTTTATCATTATTTCTCTTATATTATTCAAGATTTAGAATTATTTTGCAGAGATAACTGGTTCGATCCCAGCATGTCGCCAATTGTTGGCAAGCAACACCCTTCGGAGCATTTTGAACACAAATAATTTCAAATAGGTAATCTTTGATCGAAATTTGATATTTTCACGTGGATCAACACTCATCATGGATACTCTAGGAGTGCCCTAAGAATCTTTGATTCTTAACGCACTCCCAATAGAAGTTTAATTGATTCATCGATTCATAAGGATTAGCATCAGCATTTGATTCTCATGATCTTAAACCCTCATTTCTTTTAATCGTCTTGAAAACTATAATTACAGAAGTGAGTAGCTCCTATTTGCATTTCCACTTATCACTCATGCGTGTTTAAAATCAAATGAATTTATAATTATTAATTCAAACAAGTTACTACATGGTGTGATAACTGTTACTGTTTAGTTCATATAGGAGACCTAATAAAGCTTTAACACTTCTGAATTATTTATCTTATCTTGTTTGTCATAAGGTTTTAAAAGTGTATTTACTATAATTTTCATATGCCACACTTAGCCTTATTTCGAATTTTATATTTTCAAAGTGAGTCATTATTAAAGTTTATCTTAAGGGGTTAAGATGATTTTTGGAATTTTGATATAGTTCTGGTTACATCATAAATTGTTTTCTGATCATTTTAATACTAACCTTGATCCTAAGTTCATCAATTACATCCTTAGTTGGCAACATTATTATGGTTTTATTCAATGAATGAAGAATTAGGGTATTGTAATCATTCAATCATGTTTTGGAACTATGAGTGTTCTAGGCTATCACAACATTATGAAAATGTCGATCGGCACTGAGGTTATGATTGAAATTAGAGTTTTGATATTCATGTCACATGAAGGCTTGCCAACTGTCGATTTTCATCATGCAAACACACCACACTTAAGAGGTGGCTCATTTGATTTTCCTACGGATCATTATGGTGTGTTAAATGCTTCCAAATTTCATTTATCTGTCAATTTGCAGTATGATGATCTTACAGAGAAATTCACAGTGCTTTGATAAAATAGGGCATTCTAGAATGTTGATGGAAATGCATGGAATGTGAATAAATTGACTGTATGTTTCAGTCTGGTTTTCGGAAACCCTCAAAGTTTGTGTAATCGTTGCTATGGCTCCGGTGTCCAGTTTCCAAGGCGTTTGCAGAATCGTTTGATAAGGTTAATGCACAGGTTGGGGACATTGAATTAAGGCTGACTGTAGAATTTATTTCTCAAGCCATTGGTTTATCATCAAACAAAAATGGCAGGCAGCTACAGAACCGTTAAAGATCACAAGAACTGAATCGCGCACCAGGCAAGAGAGGCAAATTTTGGGGTCTATTTGTGAACAAACCGTTTTGAATCTGGAAAAACTGTTGAAAACCCACTTCACAAATGAGCCAAGTTACCCTTTACTGTGGGCCATTTTCAAAAATAGTGCAGGATTTGTGAGATACGTGGACCTGTTTGAGCTGTATTAATTCCAGAAATTCGCCCAAATTCAGCTCCCATAGGCCCATGTGTTCTAGATCTTAAGTACGTGTCTGTTTCTGCAAATGAGAATGTTGATACTCAGTAAGTGAACCACGAGTGTGATCAAGAAATTGATAGAAAACCTTACCTAGCTGAGGAATCCCGAATAAACATGAACAGAGAGTCGAAAGATCAAATTGATCCAAATCCTTATGCCCGAGTGATTTTCTCCCTGCAAACAGATTTAAAGGAAGCGCAGGTTATACAAACAATTTTCCATGGAGAAAATCACAGGTTTAAAAGCTAAATTGATCACCTGGATTGAGAAATGGGATGTGTTAAGAGAAAAGAAGTTCAAGTGCAAGGAATTGATTAAAAGGCTTTTGTTAAAGAATTAAAGATTAAAAAGATAGAATAGGATTAACAAGACCAGGGCTGTTAGGTTCAGAGCTAAACTGAATGAAGCTAGGAGAGGTGTACCTATTCGATTCTCAGTTGAATCAGCTTTAAAAACTTGATTTTTTGTTTCTCCAGTGACTTCTGAATTTTGTCTTTTGTATCTTACATTATGCCTACAACGGATTTTGAATAGACCTTTACAGGTTAGTGTTGTTTTAGTTTATCAGTTACATGTTTAATTTATGGTCTAAATTATTAAATTGAGATATCTACAGAATTAAAATTCTGCAGATATCTCGCTCATGCTTATTGATCATCATCAAATCCCGCTAAACAGATTTCTGTTAAACATTTACAGGTGTCAGTGGAGCTGTTGGGATAGAGATGGATGCTGGCCTACATTCGTGTCTTTTTTACTGTGCATGGCTATTTCATGGAGAATGTTTCGGGAATTACAATTGATTGATGCTCAGTGATTGATGCATTCCTGTTTCTAAGCCTCTATTAACCGGTATTATTCAATATGGCATTATCGTGATCTGGAGAATATAACGCTGGATTTTCTCCAGTAAGTTAGCCTTCTTGGCATATTTTTTTCTCCAGATGGTTCCGTGACAGCATGCCTATGATTTTGGTCATGGTTGAAACATATTTGGATAAGATTTAGATATTTCCTGAGGAATAGGATTTTTAGTTAATCAGATCTAGTTTTTAGTTTCCTTTATAAGCAACCTTTAAACTGAAGCAAAGGGTTGGAATCCTGGAACTTGTGATGAACAAATATAATACAACACTTAATATTATTCTGTATATTTGTGTTCCTTTAGAACTATTTATGAGGATTACTATATTTTACAGAAATACTGAAGACATTAGCTAAGTCTATCAGTTATATCATGCTGCCTCGATGTTGTTTTTCCTGTGTTGAATTTCCTTTTCATATGTATGTATCTTTATATTATATGTGAAAGCACTTTTGTTAATGGATTCTGAACAAAGTACTTAGTATTGAAGTATGAATGATTAGTTGTCATGTGGAAAAGTGAATGAGCTTCTTCATGTTTCTTTTCTTCAGTTGATAATGATATGGTTTTATACGAAGTACTAACTGTGTGAATTGACTTTATTCATTTTAGTGTTAGTACCTGAGTGTATTTTTTCATGCTTCAATACTGTATTAAATTTATTTCGATTATGAGTTTTATTTCATTTTCAAATTAATTTATGATAAAATGTTATTTTATTGTAAGTTGATTTAGATCTGTCTCTACTGAGAGTAGGCTTTCCTAACATTGCAGGATCATAGATCAAATTTTCTAATAAAACTTGTTATCAGATTATTAATTCCAGCTCCTAGTTTGGGATAGTTATATTGCATCTTAGGTCATTATAGAGTAGGATTAGAAGCTACTATTATTTTTATGTTTTAGCTTAAAGGTATTTGTTAGTATTAGTTAGTCAATTTTAATTAGATCTTTTTAAGTGAAGATTTGATTAAGTAGAATTTACCATCTACATCCCAAGAGACTCTCTACTTTGAGAGCACATTTTACAGGCAGTAGGGCCTTTGTCCTGTGAAAAACAATTACACCAAACACATACAAGATTGCAGTAAGTCGAGTGTGTGGGTTGTTTTTCAGTGGTTGGCCACAAGACCCCATAGGTCCCATTACCGGCCAACAAACCCATGGTTTTATTGTACATGGTTTAGGAGGGCCTTGCAAATGGTTTTAAGACCATGTGCAAGGCCTCCTAAACAACCCATGGTTTTAGGAGAGCATTGCATATGGTTTTAAAACCATGTATGGGGATATGCTGTAATGTTGGTTCCTAACAAAATAAAAAAAATATATTATATGTCGGACATAAATAATATTAAATATGATTTATAAAAATATTATATGTGGACCTTAAATAAAAAGATGTGTCTTTTGGTTTAATCAAATCAATGGCTATGTATAGGACACACCAAAGTTGATAGCTCATTGAATGCAATACCTAAGAAGAGGTTTGCACCTCAAGAGATTTGATCCCTCTCAGCGCTTGATAGAGCCTAGGATTTGGATCTAGGCTGGTAATAGATAAATAATAATTATATTGGATAGAAAAGCGTATTTTGCTTATTTTCATGGATTGAACACTATATTTCGATCTAATGATTTTTTTTTATTTTTTATGTGTGTGATCATGATAACATCTTAATGTTATCATGTATACGAGAGTCACATGGTAACAGAATAATGTTGACATGGTGATATGTAAAAATACTTTGATTTCAATGAATATAAAGTATGTTTTTTTTCCAAGTAAAAAAACAAAAGAAAGTGGCTTTTCAAAGTATGGTGGCATTATTTTTCTAGTGAAATAAGGTTTTATTTAAGTGTTATTAGCAATTGTGTAACTCTAAAGGGTGGCTGGGGTATCAAAAATCTCTATTGGTTCAGTATTGCACTGAGAGCAAAGAATTTCTGGATGGTCCTTCATAATAATGGTCTATGGCATCAGGTTCTAATATGTAAGTATTTGAAGAACCATTCTATTGTGGCATGGCTCAGGAAGAAAAAATTCTCCATTTAGCAAGTTTCTGTGATCTGGAAAGGGTTCATTCTCGCCCTACCATGGATAGGGAAGTAACTTTCCTAGCAAGTGGGAAATGGTATGGACATTCAACTGGGCATTGACCTGATCATTGGTATTCAGCATTGCCCTGAGGTACCATCTGATTTCAGGGACTATCTCTAAGACCTGGGCATTTCTTCACTTTCTCAAGCACATAACATTTTGCCTAGATAGCATCCCTATTGGCACACAGCTGAAGATTTAAATATTGTTGGGGATTGCAAAGTCCTTTGGGAGGAATTTACGAGCAATTTGGAAGGGGCTAGGATCAAAATCAATCCCCATTCTGATAGATTGGTTTGGGACTATAACCATGTCGACGGTTCTGTTACTACAAAATTGGTATATGACAATATCATATACTCCTCTTCTCCTCCGATTGGCTGCCCTCTACTAGCTCTGATATGGTCAGGCATTATGCCGTTGAAAATCAGCTATTTTATTTGGCTGACTTTGGCTAATAAGATCCTTACCTGGGACAATCTTCAGAAACGTGGTTGGATTGGACCTGGATGATGTGCTCTCTGTGGCCTAGGTGAAGACAGTGTGCAGCACCTATTTACCTCTTACTCTATGTGGAAGAATGTCATTGTTTACCTGAGTGATGTATATCACTTTCTTCCTCCTTAGCACTCTGACAAACTCAGCTCTTTCCTGAGTATCTGGATTGCTAGTTTCTCCAAGCATTCTGTCTGTTGTTTCCTACCATTTTTTGCTATTTGGGTTGTTTGGAAAGAGAGGAATCGGGCTATCTTTGAAAGGAAAAAACCTTCTCTCATGAGTATATTTCAGCATATCGTGTACCTCTCTCATTTGTACAAGCCTGCTGTTTCAAAGGTGAAAAAACCGAGAGCTATTGGAGTTGGTCCTGTTCTCGTCTCCCCATATGGTGTTTTTGATGGGGCATCTGCTAATGGTTATGGTGGGGCTGGATTCTGTCTTTACCTGAATGTGTCCCATTCATTTGAGTTTGCTTTGGGGGTGGGGTCTTGCTCAAACACTAAAGTAGAATTGATTGCGCTTTGGGCTCTCTTGTATGTTACTCTGTTGATGGGGATACCAAAATTGAATATCTTTGGTGGCTTTGTTGTCATCATTAGTTGGGAAAAGGGCATTACTGCCCTGAAACCTCCCGCCCTCAGTCATTGGTGTTTGGATACAAGAAGACTCATCTCTTGCTTCCACCACTTTTCCTTTAGCCATATCTTCCGTGAACACAACCAGCTTGCAGACCGTCTATCAAAATCTGCCCTTTCATTGGATCTAGGTTGTGGTATATACTCTGAATTTATTGATGGCCTTTTGGTCTCACATGATACGTTTCAACTCTTTTGAGCTTGGTGCAAGAGATTGACCTCCTTTTTCATGTTGCACCTCCTTGATGTTTTGGAGCGGGCTCCTTTTGATAGCAGTACTGTAGTTGTTGTATTCATGGAATATTATGGACGATTGTGATGGACATTTCCCCTATCTGATTATGGCTTCTTGGCTTGGTTATAGCACTGTTTGACCACCCCTCGGGCCAGCACCTATGAATAGGGACTCACTCACGGTATATGCAGATGGAAGCTCCTCACTGAATTTATTTGTATGTATCCCTTTAAGGGAAGGCACATTAGATGCCCTTTGATTCAGATTAATGAATATCAAGGACAGGTTTTTTTCTTAATGAAAAAAAAACAAATTAAATTTGATTTTGACGATTATTTTATGTTTATTGCATCAAGAGTTGAGAGGTACTCTACAACACAATATGGGGGAGATGTTGTCATGTAACGTAACTCGTAACCTTATGTTACATTACAAAAAATAAAAAGTAAATAAAAAATTCATGTCAGCTCATAAAATAAAAAATTAGAACCAAATGAGAAGTAATTAAAAATTCATTACGACTTATAGAATAAAAAAATTAAAACTAGCATAAATCCTTCTTAAACCCGTATTTACCAAACACCAAAGGAATCAAAATTCTTGGGGTGTAAATTTTTATGAACATGTAAAAAAATTACACTTCAAGAAATTGGATCCCTCTTGGTGCTTGGTAGATCCAGGTTTAAGATGGATCTATGCTGGTTAAAGTCATTTTGCATATTACCTTACTAGCGTATTTTGTGCCATTCACTCATTTTGTTAGCTTGGAATTCTATGTTGTAACTATGGTTAGATTTGCATGTTGTGACTATTATGGTGAAAAATGATATAGAACTAATTTGCTTAAATATTAGATATAACATTTCTAAAATGAATGTAAATAGTAACAAATCATATTATAAGTCAAACCCTCCTTCCCAACTAGATATGAGAGAGAATAAACTCGATGATATCTCAAATCAAGTAGGATTTTATTTAATGATGAAATTTTCAACAACAAGAAACAAAGAGAAAGATTTTGAAGCTTCATTATTTGATGATGGGCCAAGCACCCTTATGGAGGAATAAAAGTCAAGTCCAGTGAAGTGACAACCTATCATATAATGAACTCGTCATCTTACTAATCTTCCTTCTCATGATTAGTTTCATGGTAATTTTTGTTTGTAGCTTGTTGTATGTTACAATTCAAGTATCTATAATATCAATGTTGTATGTAGTCATGGCAAAATGAACAATCGGTTGAACCATTTATCCAAGGTATGTTGTCGATAGATAGGCCATAAACCAGAAGTTCAAATCTATTCGAGTCCCTTGGGATTACTAGCCCCTATTATGGCTAGTGGTTGGGTCATCCTCCATTTAGATATTCCAAGGAAGAGAGGGTATTTTCTAAGGTTTTCCTTAAGAAGAAGAAGAAAGTGCAGTAATAGAAAAGATTTTGGTTTGTAATTTTAGTTATATGACCGTTGGTATCAAAGCTTAGCGAACTTGGCGAGGTGTGGTAAGGTTCAATTCGGTGCTCGTTGAAGGTTCTTGAGCAGTCACAGGAAGGAATGCACCGAGTCGGAGGAACCACATATAGGGTATTGTCAGAGTCGTAGGAAGGAACGTGTTGAGTAACAGGAGCCGCATATAGGGTGCTGCCGAAGTCGCAACAACCCAATAGTTTGGGCAACTGGTGGATGAAGCACTAAACATCAGGTCACTTGGAACTTTGACACCAAAGTGAGCGAAGAGCTCGGTGCAAGCTCTCAGGAGGGTGTTTTGCTGGGACACCTATGTTACAATCCAGTTGAAGGGTTTTCGACGCATAGGTGCGCTCCATTGGAGAAAGCGCTTCGAAGTAGCAAGAGTGCCCAGGAAGTGCACTCAGGAGACGCTCACACAAAGCACTCTGAAGTAGCGAAAGTGCCCAAGAAGTGTGCTCAGGAGACACTCACACAAAGCGCTCCATCATAGTGTGTCCGACAGAGACGTGCTTCGGGGGAACACCCAAATGACGCGTCTAGGGTGATCTCAAACATAACGACCCATGATAGCGCGCTCAAGAAGGTAGCATCCACAGAGCGATGAGGCAGTGCGCTTGGGAGATGCTCATATAGAGCACTCCATCACAACGCATCTGGCAAAAATGCGCTTTGAGAAAATGACCAAAACAACGCGCATGGGTGCGCTTAAGTAGAGAAACCCACAATAGCAACGCGATCAGATAGGTAGTGTCCGCAGAGTGTTTGAGGAGGTGCACTCAAGGTGAAGAGCGCCATAGAGGTGCGTCCATAATAGGCACACTTCAACAAAATGACTGAAGAAGGTGCTCTCAGTTAGAGAGCACTCTGGAACAGATCGCCTAGTTCTATGGCTAACTTGGGGTGGGGCTCGATTGAAGTGCACTAGGAGAAGTTGAAACTTTGTTGGGCGGCCGAGATGGATATTTTCACGACAGACATGGAAGGACTTCGCTATAGGAACCAGCGCTGTCGAAAACCATGTTGAACACAACAAAGGAGTGTTGGGGAAAAATCAAGCATGGGATGGACAAGGCATTCCAAGACTTGGCTCAACCAAAGAAAACATAGATGTATCAGTTGCAGGTGACTCCAAACCAAGCAAACACGGGGGAAGGGAAAACATGAACGCTCTGAAAAATGGCAAATCGGAAGCAACCAGAGATGCCATAAAAGAAGAAGGTAGCATGTTATATTTGCGACAGGGACCACTTAACAAAGAAATGCCTAGTGAGAGCAGCTACAGGGGAACAACAACTCGGTTATCAGTTACGAGGGTGCTGAAAGTACCTCAGCATTCATATGATATTTTTGAAGCAATGAAGGCAGTTGAAGTCTACCTTAGCGTAACGATAGGAAGTCGAGACACTAATCTGCATGAGAAGCAGGAAGGCCTAGATTTCGTGTAAGCGACGATGAGTGGTTTGAAAGTTTTTGTGTTGGTCGACATGGGTGCTACCCATATCTTGGTGAGCAGCAAAACTGCAACATCCTTACACAGTGCACTAGAGTTCAGTCAGGAGATGTTCAAGGCAGTGAATTCGGAATTGAAGTCGGTGACCAAGAGGATAAGTGCAACATCCATTCGAGTTGGACGGTCACACCTTGACCTAGAATTGAAAGGCATTCCGCTGGAGGATCATCTCTTGATCCTTGGATAGGACCTTCTTCGGTTGGCCAGAGTCATGTCGGTTCTGCACGTTAGCTGTTTGGTATTCTTGAGCGATACTGGAGCATGGAGCATGCCAATGAAGCAACGAGGGAAGTTTGGATATAGACCTCGGGTGCCTTCAATTTAGATAATTGGAGAACTAGGCATGTTCAAAGACTCGCTTCAATGCAGCACGGGGCAAAACCAAAATTTAGTAAAGGAGAACAAGCCACTGAGCGCAACTATAGAATTTATTCATTCTTCGACAAGAAGGCTAGCATCGTTGGAGGAATGAGTGAACTCAATTTGTCAGGAGATTGAGTCATTGTGCGATCTAGGGGATGCTTCGTGGCAACATGGAGACAGGTTGGTTATTGCACCAACAGCGATCATGGAAGCCAACAAGAGAAGCACATTGGAGACGTCGTTAGGAAACTAAGACAATGGCGTTTTAGTCAAGCTGAGTCTTGACAAGGTGGACAAATGGAAAATTTCAGAGGTAGTCAAAAGTGTTGAAGGAAACACCAGTGAATATTACCCATCACATGATGCAGTGGATATCTTGGCATTTTGTGTTCATGTTATAGGCATACCAAAATCACAGTTGTCACCATAAAAGTTGAAGCAAGTAGGTTGCACTCCAGACGAGGTGGAGGCATTCATCACGCACTTGGAAAGTGGTTGGAAGTCTAAGATAACGGATGGAGAATATACCAAGGAAGTTAGTGCAGAATTGGGAATTCTTCAAGCACGAGAAAGACAAGAAACGTTGGAAGTCTTAGAGGGCTCGCAACATCAAAACGCTTACGGGAGCAAGGCAAGTGATCCATTAAAAGGGTCAAGTAAATATGCTAAGAAGAGGGCTAGGAAAAGGCTGCAACAAACATAAACAAAAGAAGCGTCGACAGAAGCACATGACAACGAAAGAGTGGCGATGGACGTGAGCACTCTTGTGTTTGATATCGTAGAATCTGAACTAACTCGGGCTCAGTTTAGGAAGCTTGGGTTCAGTGACACAAAAATAGTAGTCACACTAAGGTATCTATGTGAAGGAGGTTTTGATGACAGTGGTCAATGGCACCACTCGCAGCTCTACATTGTCTAAGGAAGCAACGCAGGGGCTCGCTTCCACTGGCGACAACAAGGAGGCCCTAGGTGCCTGGGCAAGGTAGCTTAAAAAAATAAAAATCGCTCAGAGAAAATACAAGGCTGGAATACTTGTATAAAAACGCAATTGGATTGAGGATGCCAAAAAGGGCTCAAGAAAGATGGTTTCAGAATGACTAAGTTCGTCTCGTAAAGACATCACGGTTGGACTAGCTACCTAATTGGTCCACTCATGGGGTGTATAGCAAGCAGAGATAGGATGAAATGTATGGAGTACTAGTTTCAAAGTAAGAGGTTGGAAGCCTTGGTTGTGGACGAGTTCCCTGAGAAGCTAATCTTGTTGCGATGACAATAGTGGACTATCCAAACCGCACTCAGCAGTGAGGGTCACATACAACGATTGCGATCCAGTTTCTGGGTACAAATGTTACTTAGAGACGTTGTCGGGATGACAATGAGCTTAAGTGGGGGAGTTTGTTACATCCATGAACCTCACCCCCACCCAAGAGCTAGCTTGGGCTCCTGATTGGGAAAGACAAGCGTTCAGTTGACAAGACTTGGCAAGGGGACACCTTGGTTAAGTGATGGAACGAAAGTGAGGCGCGCGGACCAAGTATGGGTGCACTCCCACAAATGAATCCCACACTCAAGAAGGTGGCCCACGAGTGTGGCACCTCAAAAACACGTTGGCAAGAGGCATAAAACAATGCGTAGGAGCCCGAAGTTCTCATGAGATCGGTTGGATGCACTTTGGGAGGAAGTATAGAGGAACGGGGTCAAACGACCCAAGCGCTCCACTAGAAGCACACCCGGCACCACATTGGTCGCTAGGAGCATGCACTTGGTGGGCGCGCCTAGTCGACAATTTGGCAAGTTGGACCGATCTCCCGCACGAGACGCGCCCATCACCTCGACGAAGTGGACGAATAGCACAATTAATGCATGTTGGGGAGTTCAGTAGACGAGCGCCCATGATGATACACCCTACACCCGAACAACGGAGCGTGTCGAACCAGCGGACGGATGAGCATGCGTGCACTTGCATGGGAAGTGGACCTCTGGTGGAGTTAACACTAGCGTACATACCAAGCAAAGGGGCACACCCACCTTGAGGTTGGGCTCACTCAAGCGACAACATATAAAAACACAATGTTAAGGATGAAGAAAGGCATCAAGCAAAGATCGCAGAAGCGACCAAGTGACACGCCGAGACATGCAAGCTAGGGAGGCTTCTGAGCTCAGTCACAGGCACAGTCGCTAAGAGGCTTAACTCAGAAATGCAACAAGTTTGTGGAAGAAGTGTTGGTCTGGCAAGCCAACACTCTAGACGAGTTCAGTTTATGACGGTTGACGACAACTACAGGGGTTAGTTGGTTGACAGCCTTGAGAGTTGGATGCTTGTAGAGGGGTCAACTCGACTTGTTGGATTTTGTAAACGAAAGTGTGTTTGCTGGTTGGGCGCACACCAGGAGTGCTACCGGTTTGTGGCATCTCCATTATTGTAAATTTGTTCCTTAATACAAAAGTTAACATGGAAGTCAGTTTGGCAACCCCACCATTACATTTATCTCTTGTGTATATTTACTTGATGAATGCATCGAAATATGGTTAAGTAAAGAATTAACGAGATAAACAATAAGTAAGCTTCCACAGGCTTAGGCGTAGTCTACCGAGATGCTCTTGAGTGACCAAACCATCAAGCTGGCTCTCAGGCAATGCCGCACACCTCAGTTAAAATGCAAAACCGAAGCGTGTTTGATCATGGCTGTGACAGTGATGATGTTCATCATCCCCAAAATCAACAAAGTTTGTAATGGGAAACAAATTAAACATTATTTATGATGTCATTTCTATATTTGAACGTGGTGAAAATGAAAGTATCGACGTCATTATGGATTCATAAATCATAACAGTAAGAAAAGTATTTAAGTTATGAAACAAAGAAAAATTATGTTTTATTTTTTCAACCATATAACATATTAAAAGGAAAAAACAAAGTTGATTCAAGGGTATCATTCACATAGATACAAGACACTTACATATTCACATACATAAGAGACTTACTACTTACATATTGATGTTATAATATAATTATTTATTTGACTTACTACTTACATATCGATGTTATAATATAATTAGTTATTTATTATTATATGTTTTTAACTAGTTGCAAGTAGTTTTAGTAATGAAAATCTTTTTTCATGCAAAAAAAATATACAAATATGATTAAGATGAATTGATGTAACTCCTAAATTTTATTAATAAAAATATGCAAATAAAATAAAGATGAACTAGTAAAACTTATTAATTTTATAAAAAATAGCTAAACATTTTATATTTTGGACTTTTCTTACATTTTTATTAAAAAATAGTAATAAAATATTTAATGAAATTAATGATTTTTCTTAATTCAAATTGCATTTTGTTTAGTGAAAATGGATTCTAACCCTTTCTAATACCCTCACGTGAATTATACAATTCTAATAACCTGTATCTATAATATAATTTTAATTGAATTTAAATTTTTTTTTAAAAATACATAACTTAAAGCTCTTAACCAACTCCAATTCTAATTCTAATTCTATTAATTTTATAACTTTATATGTGTGATTAAGTAGAGGTAGTTAAAATCCTAATATATGACAAATATGTTTTGAGTCATCAATTCGAGAAATCAATAATTTAATTTTATACAAACTTCTTCGTTTTATAAGAAAATGAAATGCATTGACCAAATTCCTACAATGACATTATGCAAGATAAAGTTTAAAGTAGGGAAGGTCCACTTGTTGGTAGGTACGTTGTTAAATATGATTCGTATGCCGCGAATAAAGAGGATTGTGAAATGTTTAAGAAAATAATTAAATTTTGTCATTTTGTGTTGTTGCTTTCTATTGATTCCAACCGCTCAATTATACAAATTCGAGTATAAAACTATAGATTATAGATTAAGGAACAGAAGCCAGATCAATATGACATAGATTGCCCAAGGTGTTCAAGACACTAGTTTCCATGTGTGGGGTGGGCTTCTTAGTGGCATGTCAATGTAAACAAATTGTAATAATTAACTAGGAATGGGGTCACATGTTTCGATCTCAATAATGGTGTTTATGCTTGTCCTATGTGCCTTCCAATTTTTATTTTATTTTTTTCTAATCCAATAGATTTATTAGGGATATGCACAATGAAAATTTAAGGTTTTTAATTGGGGTTTTGAAAAAAAATGAGTATTGACTTTTGTTGGGATACATAGATTATATTTAAGTAAATTGTTAATTACAATACCATTATTTTATGTTAAGGTTGTATTTAAATATTAGAATTTAAGCTAGGATTGGAATAGGGAAGATGGAAAGGGAGATATTAGTGAATGATGGAGTTAAAATGGCGATATTATGAGATTATATTAAAATTGTTAAAGTGTAAATAATATTATATTATAAGTAAATTTGTTTAGGTTGGTGAATTAGCTTGAATAGTTGAGTGTTGTGAATGTAAGTAAGAGGTTATGGGGTCAAGTATTTGGGCTTGTTGCCTTTGTAAATATTGTGGGCCTCACTAAATGTCCATGCCAAGTTAGGTTGTCAAAATTGCAACCAAACGACTTACCCAAAGTGTTATCCTTCAAATGAGGGGAAGTGCCTGGAGGCTTTGCCATTATGTGCATTTTGTTAGAGAGGAAAAAAAAGGAAAAGTAAATCCACTTGTTGTTGGAGGAAATTGCAAATAGAAAATTGAATCTCTTTTGAATTTGTAATCAAGTTATTTGGATGATAACTAAAAATATCAACGATCACTAATTGACTTTCTTTAATAATATAGATCTAAATAAATACTTTATTTCCTAATAAAATGATTAGATTTTTTTCATCTAAAAAAAACCATCGGATTTCTAGTGATTCGAATTTATGTGAGAACGAATGAAAGAACAAGTATATAACCACATACACAGATATATTGTAAGGAACACAGTGATACAGTAAACACAAATTCTATTAAATAGTGGAAATAGAACATACTGTAAAATAAAGCAGCTATAATGGTGGTAGTTTATCTCTAAGAAGAGATGCAATGACTACGCTCATTCATGACAAGTGCTTATAAAAAGAGGCCAAAAGGGACTATTTATCATAAGCATGAGGGAAAGAAACCTAAACATCCAAAACCCTAACCATAGGAGATGAACCATTATAAAGTTTGTGGCCCAAAGTGGTTATTGGATAGCCGACTTCCCGGGGTCATCACTTTTCCATACGATCTATGTTTGGGGCGCTCGGTAGATCGTTGGAAATATTTAGCTGAGGATTACAATAATAGATCAAGTTAAAAGAGAATGTGCATGGCTATCAACCAATCTGTTGCAAGCCCAAAAAACATCGTTTAGGGCCTCAAAACAGACCCAAAATTTTAAGACCTGAAAAAACATAAAAAAACTACTAGAAAAATGCCAAAATGGAAAATTGTTTTGAGTCAGTCAAATAGGTGGGTGGCCATCGATATCCATCTAGATCACTCCTCCCCCTTAGGAAGCAATGGTCTCCATTGCGTCGAGTTCCCCCGTCAAATGTGGAAACTAATTCTACTGAACTTGAATCTTAGTGAGCCACTTGCCTTGGTGGAGTAGTTCTCCTACTTTGACAACCCTATATAGTTGGATATTCTATTGGTGGGTGCCCTTAACATGTGTGTCCATGATCTGATCAATTGTTTCTTGTTCCATGCATATAGGGTTAAGTTCCGTGGGAATCAACTGCTCTACCACCTCCAATGTGTTCAACAATGGTGGAAAATAAGGGTGAAGGAACTCCACATTAAATGCTGGGTGCAGGCCAAGGAATGGAGGAGTGTTTAATTCGAAGGAATTCCCACCAAATTCCTTGGTGATAGTGTACGACCCATATCGAAGTGGACAAAACTTACAATGGGGTCCTGTAAGCCTCTCTTTTTTCAAATGCATCCAAACCTTATCACCCAACTAGAACTTGTGTGAAAACCGATGTTGATCGTGTCATTGCTTGTACATGGTATTGGCCTTTTCCAGAATGTCATGGACCTGTTGGCAGATGTGTTGGGTGCATTCAACAAATCTAGTGGCCTTATAAGCCTTAGTCCTTATAATCATGGGCATATTCCTCCTGTGTGGATGCAAGGGGTAGAGCTACATCAATTGGGACTAATGGTTGGAACCCCAAGCACACCTGGAAAAGGGCTATTAGTGGTAGAGCTATGAAGGGATTTTTTATAGCATGTTGAACATATGGAAGAATCTCATCCCATGTATGGGGATGTTTAGTATTGTACATTCTTGGAATATGCACAATCATTGGGTTAACTACCTCTGTCTGTCCGTTTGTCTGGGGGTGGAAGGCAACCAATTTGGTGAGCTTGGTATCCATCAATGACCATAGAATAGACCAAAAGGTGCTTAGGAACTTACTAATCCGATATGAAATGTGTTAGAAATAACAGGACCGCAGAGCAAAAACAATAAATAGTAAACAAGATGCAAATATAAAACACGTTACAAGGGAGACACCAAATATAACATGGTTCACCCAAGATGGGTTACGTCCACATAGAAATTGTCAGTCCTTTTATTATATCGTCCAACGAAATGAAGGGATACAACCTGCAATACACCCACTGCACTTCCTCTCTCCCTCACAGTCTCTCTCAGATGATCACATAGATTGTTTTGCAATGTTATAATACAATACACAGTCTGATTACAATGGCTTCCTTTTATAAAGGGAATGCCATGGGAAAATACCACGGGTTTCCCGAAACCATGGGCCCATAAATCACCCATTATTGACAAAGTCATGACTCTGAAATTACAACATTTTACAAAGCATTTTTCCTAAATTTTCGCTATGGGAGTGCTTCCCTTAAACCCCCACCAGGGGGGTCTCCCAAAATAGTCATTGCCCCCCCCCCCCCCCCCCCCCCCCCCCCCCCCCCCCCNTCATGTGGCCCTTCCGAGTGAAATTGAGTTGGTCTACTATAACCAACTTCCCTTCATGTGGAAACACTACCACCCGAAGAATTGTCGATGCAATGGAAGACATGACATAAGTCCAACTTCTCCCCGGGAGCAAGTTATAATCCAATGGCGCATCTATTACCTCTACTTCAACAGACACTGCCTTCCCTACCAACTTTATCTCAAAAGCTGGTAGGATGCCATGTGGACGAAATGACCTTCCGTCGAAAGCGGTAAGTAGGGTGTTCGATGGAACTAGCTCTGGAGATCCAAGAGCCTTCTAGCAAGACAAGGACATGACACAAGTGGAAGCACCCTCGTTAACAATTGCCCTTCCAATGGTTTTTCCGCCATGGATGACATCTATCGATAAGGCCACATGATATGGTACACAAATTTTGACATTAGACAAATTAAACTTCGCCATGAGGCTCGATGAATTCATACTACCTAAGGCTACTAAGAGTGCATCTCGCTGGGTGGGACAACTCTGTAACACCTCCAAAGCTGACTTCGCACAAGGGGTTTGGGCTAAATCTTCAACTACAGAGTAGTTGGTTGCAGCCCTAGCGTTAGGATTGTACAATGCTTTCTTGAAGACACATTTTGGTATCTTGGGCATAGTTTCAATAGGTTTTTCAATTGTGAGAGGGTCAGAAGTTTCACCTATAGACTTAACCTTCTCAGGAGCCTCTATCTCATATTTATTGTTTCTAGTCTGGAGTAAGGTCTGGGATCGAACCATGTTGATATAGTTTAGGTCAGGGGCATTAGCAGCCCCCTACTACATTGGAAGCTGAAGCTTCATTCTGTCCTTGGGGAAAAGGATCCTTTAGAACAACTGGTTGTTGATTTTTCAGCAGCTTCTGAGCTTGATCTATAAGAGGGCATTGATGGGTCAGGTGATCTTCCTGGCACAACTTACATGGAAATTTCACCTTCTTCTTCTCTTTCCCCCCCCCATCAGAATTGTTTATGGGTTTTGGCTTGTTTTGGTTTCCCTCACCTTTCTTCCCCTTTTTATTTTTTCCACTGGGCTGCTGATTGCCCTTTTGGGAGGATTGAGCAAAAACGTTTGCATTTTGGGGTGAGGGGGAAGCCTTTGTTGCCTCTGTTGTAGACTGTTTAACGGAAAACTCATTGAGTTGTTTCGCCAAAGATTCTACAGTGGGAGATTTAACTGAATCAACCACACCATCGACATGGGGTCCAGGCTTAGGTTTCTCAGGGATGATTTCATATAGAATCCCAAACTGAGAATATATCAAATCTAACTGCTGGACCCTGAGGATAGCCTCATCCTCATTAGTTACTCCCGAAGTGGATAAATCCTTAGATATATACGACAATAAGGACTTAAGGAACCATTCTAACAAAAACTTGGGAGGGATAGTGGCCTTAATGAGCCTTTTGCATCTTCGCCACTCTTGGATGTGATCCAAAATATGAGTGGCTTTGTCCTACCGAAAGGTGGATAATAAGTTTGTACCGACATCATACCGGATGGGAAGCTGGAAATGGTTAAGGAAGACATTAGCTAAGTCCCAAAAACTATCAAATGCAGCAAAGGGCATTTCAATGTACCACTTTGCTGCGGCACAAATCATAGTTCTTTGGAACAATCTTAACCAAACTATGACATCATTAAGTGAGTTGGAAGAGCACCACAAGTGAAAGGTGGTGATATGAGCCCCTGGGTCTTCACCAACTTTGCCTTCGAATTTTGGAATATCCGAGGGTAATTTGGTAGGGACAGGTGGCCAGGTGGCATCATGTTTCATCGTGTCATTCATTAACTTGGACAAGTCCGGCAAGTTCAAAGTTGCCAGGAAAGGAAGTTTGGGTCTAACCGGAGCCTAAAAAGTACAATCTTGGGAAGTAGAAGTACTTGCCCCCTGATTCCCAAAAGTAAAGGCGGGGTTGCCTGCAACTACCGGTTGTGAAGTAGTCGGACCACTTTGGAAAGGATTCCACCCATAAGCCAGTGGATTGTTCATATGTGGTGCAGTGTATGTTGTTTGAGTTGCTCCGGTTGAAACTGGAGTTTGGAAAATAGGAGCAGGTATCCCTCTGCTAAAAAGCAAGAAAGGAGAGCTCGTGAAAGGAGCCGAAACTGGCGTTTGAAAACCTTTACCATAAGGGTTAGTGTTTCCAAACTACACCCCTACATATGCAAGTGTGGGGCCTACATATGGAGTGTATGGGGGAATGTGCCCCCCACTCCAAGGAAAACCCTAGACAAATGAAGAGGATCCAACAGGACCACTCTGAGCAGTGTGTGCAAAAGAAGGAGAAGCAAAAGGTACACTAGGAATCCCAGTGACCACCCTACTATAAGTGTCTGCCACATTTGTGGAAGTCGGTGGTTGAACCACCCGACTAGATGGAGTCAAGGGAGTAGCAGGTATACTTGTTCTAGGGGTACCAACCGGGGGAGGTGGCACTCCTTCAGTTGAAATAGCTGAAACGGGGGTAGAAGAACTTTCTCCTACACTAGACATTAGTATGCTCACAGGAACACCAATCACAGGTGAATTGAAAGGACGAACCTAGACGATCACTGGATCATTTAGGTCAGTAAAAGGTGAATTAAAATTTCTTGCAAGTCTTCTATCTCTACTGTGGTTGTATCAACCTGGTTTTCCCTAAGTTCTAGTTCACTTGGAACTTCACTAATTCATACCGGTTCGAAAGAACCCTTTGTGTCTAATCTCCGCCTTTGAGGGGGCGGTGGAGGCTCCACTGTAGTAAACAGAGGAAGGTTTTGCAACCTTCTTGACCTTCTGAGAGGTTGATCCTCCACGATTGAAAATTTGACTCTTCACACCCTAAGGTCGACTAAACACAAACAAATCACAGAGCAATCACTATAAACTTTCCTAAAGCCACAACAAACACAAGGGGTATAAGATATGCTTTCTAGAAGAAAGCTGAGAAACAATTACTTGGTGTCCTTGAAGATGTTCTTAGGCATAAGCGGAGGAATCACCCACCGCCCTCACACACTTTCTATAAGGGTTACCTTCCAAGCCCATCCAAGGTCAACCAGAAATAACCTTTCGGTGTAGCTGTGTATAAACCCTAGATGTCAAAAGAGACAAAAGGCTACCACAACTATACTGACAGTCTGGGGGGGCAGTCACAAGCTTGGTTCATACGCATGGGCAGGGTAGCAAATCCTGAAACCCTGTCTAAGATAGAATCCCCAAATGCGCAAAAACCTTGGTCTACGCTTTGACAAGGAATCAGAGGGTTATCTCCTCAGTCCAAGCCTCCACGCGGCCTCATGCTTAACTCCCATTTGAGAGGAGATTCCTAGATACAATCAACATAGAAGATGATTTACTTAATGATTGGCCAACTACGTCTGAATTTAAACACTTGTGGAGAGTTAAACCCCTATTCCACAAGTCTAGCCTAAGCTAGTTGGTGTATGAGCCTATAAAATAAAACTTACTAATAATTTTTAAATTATATCGTTCATTTTAAGGGTTGTTCTTAGTTAGAAGGTAAATGGCGTGAAAGACTGTGATGTTATAGACTCGATAAGAAAAAAGTAAAATTGATGTATAAAGCAAATTCCAAAGCAAATTGTAACTACTTGTTAGCTGGAATATTTCACCTCCTGTGGACAGCAAGGTGTTCCACTGGTCTGAATGGTTCAGATCCAGAACAAATAGAGGACAGAGGTTGAAGACTCTCCCTAGACGCTGTAGATATCTGGAATACAAGGCTTTTATAGTTCACCTGTGTACCTGCAAAAAATCTCAACACGAAACGAATCAAAACAACCAGAATATGATCTACTAATCTATGCTAGTTACTAAGGAATCTAACAACATATATATGCAAAATCACAACAACAACATCATATGTGGGACATAAATCAACTTACATTAGAAATATGAAGAATTTTACAACCAAGCCTTAGTGTTGACATGCATCTCCATGAAACCAGCTCTTCATCCCCAAAAGCTCTGACTCTAGCTCTCTATGCTCTCTCCAAATGATCTTGGGCCAAGAATCAATCCAACAACATAAAAATACCTTCAATGTTCCCCCTCCCCTCAACCATGGCTATGAGCTCATATTTAGAGGGCTTTCATGGATAGAGATGGTTGAGAAATTAGTGGGTGAGGTGGCCTCTAAGATCCTAGGATGAGGGATCTTGAGCTGAACCAACCCACAACAATAGGGATAAGGCAGTACACGAGGCTTATCATCTAGAAGCCTCGAGAAACTTCTGTTTTTCCCTTTTTACCCAGGGTACCGCGCTTCTCCTTCTATGACAGAGCAGTTCTGGTAATAACCACCTATGGACCAAGGGAAATGGGCGGTGGCATCGCTTGTGGACAACCGATGAAAGGCAGTGCGAGCAGGGGTGCCGCTCCTGGATAAAGGGGCATGCGCGGTGCTGGGAATTTGTATGACAGATTGATGAAAAACCATTTAGTTTCCACTCCAGAAGCTGGGATTCAGGGCAAGTAGGTATGTCAAATGTCTTATCACATGATGGTGACAAGATTTTGGTATAACAGGATGCCCCCCAAAGCATGAGTCTTAGAGTGATACGATAAATGAGAGCTTTGAGACAAGTCGTCGCTAGGAGATGAAAATGTCGGCTCAATCGGAGTATGCAGTCAATTAGGCATCTATAGTACATCAGTATGTTGACTCATAGACACAAGTAACCAAACTCATAGCTGTATACCAATACAAGGCAGATCTATGAATGGAATAAACAAGCATGTCTACCAGAATACAACGTAGATCCATGTGATAGAGGACTCAAACTTGGACATAGCTACCAGACATACAACGTAGATCTATGTCATACAGACGCAAATTTGAGCATAGCTACGACCATACAAATGTGGATCCATACTAGATATACAAATCTCCATCGCAACCTGGGGAAAAAGCAATGAGCGCTTTTAAACAAATTCCCAGGGTCTTCGTCTCGTCTTCCACAAAGTACGATTCTATCCATGTGATTACAATGGTCTGAAGTCGAACATGGTAGAAACCACTTGATTACCGACCAATGATGTGAACCGTTAACAAGTGCGAGGGAGATCACCATTAATGTCAATGATTCCCAAGGTACCCTAGTACAATCTATTGAGTGCGAATAGATGTCTTGATGTCGAACACCTAGTTGATTCTATCGATCAAAGGTCAATGATGTGAACCTATGTCGAGAGCGAGAGAATCTGTCAATAAGGCATACATATCTCAAGGTACTAAATATTGTTTCTAAGACTATTTCCCGGATGATGAGCTGATGTCGACATGAATGGTCTCGTAGAAGGAGGGCCATGATGAGTCCCACATCGACGACACGAAACTCGGAACATAGTTCTGCAATGATGTGAATGTAGTAACCATATGACTGACTCAAAGATACTGACACAAAGACTGTGTAGACTGCAGAGGTAAAACTTCTTCAGATCCCCTTTGAACATCGGGCGGCACGACAAAAAGACTTGGCAGCATGACTAGACAGGACATATACACAATGTGACAATGGAAAATGCATTCTTTTGAAATACTCAAAGGATTGACATGACTCATGAAAGTGGATCGTCACGGAGATCAGCTGAATACCCAATTGACCGACATGATTGTGCAGACAAGTGCCATGTTCAAAGGTAACGACAAACAACTACCATTATTTACAAAATGATTCCCTTCCCATTACCCCCATCATGATTGATGAGTGCCTCTTTTCGGTTTTACGAGTTCAAAGAGGGTAACAAACACTCGATACAGCTTGTCGGAAGACAAGTCCATAATCATATGTTTTACGAACCTGAGAGAGGAGGGGTTCGGTCCCAAAACGGGTCTCTCAATGTTTAATTTAACGAGTCCACTGAAAGAAAACTTTGTATCGTTCATGTTTAGAGAGTCTGAACAAATACAAAAGAAAACTCCATGGGGTTCCTTTTTCGTATGATTTAGTCTCTAATGCCCAAAAAAGTATAAAATCATACCTTAGAGAACTCTTCCAGTCATGATTGGCTGGAGTGATCCTTTCTCATAAATAGTCCTATCCGAACCGAGAAAGAGATAACCTACCGTTGGACGGACGACTCTTCAATTACTTTAACGAGCGTGAAGAAGACAAGATCGCTCGACGATCTTTTCGTATTTAGGGAGCCTGAAAAGAGTTTAAAGAGAACTCCATTAGAATTTTTCATGTTTGAATCCAGAGCACGAAAAAGTAACAAACTAAGCTCAAACCACTTTTCATGTTTTAACCAGAGCACAAAAAATGAAAAGTAAGCTCAACACCATCTTACTGTTTTTAACGAGCTCGAAGATCGGTTAAAAGAATGCTCAAGGATTGGTTTCATTTGTATGCAAGCTCGAAACCAATGAGTAAACTATGCTTGAAAAATCCCATTAACATGGTATACAGAGGTTGGAATCTTGCCCCCAACGTGATTGCTAGAGAAGCTTACCCCTAACATGGTTGCTAGCAGCTCGACATGCCCCCAAGCTTCATTTCATTAGACGATTCTTCTTCCATACCCAACCTAAAAACCTGGTTACTAATGTGAAAATGTTCACCAGGGGGGTAGGAAGAACGAGAATCGGGAAGGCGAAAAAAAGGTTCCAGTTCTAACACTAAAGTGAAGACTCGACTCAAGGGAAGGGGATCTGTTTCATTTTTACACAAGCTTGAAACATAAGGTAACTATGCTTGGAACATGATTTCATTTTTATGCAAGCTTGAAACCAAAAGGTAAACTATGCTTAAGGAAACCTACTTCATTTTTTAATGAGCTTGAAATAGAAAATGAACCATGATCAAGAATGATTTCATTTTTATGCAAGCTTGAAACCAAAAGGTAAACTATGCTTGAGGAGATCTATTTCATTTTTTAACGAGCTTGACATAGAATGGGAACTTTGCTCAGAGAAAACTGACATGATGGTCAGAACCTGACATGATGGTCAGGTGCTATTTCATTTTTTAACGAGCTTGTCATAGAATGGGAACTTTGCTCAGGACATGGTTTCATTTTTATGCAAGCTTGAAACCAAAAGCGTAAACTATGCTTAAGGAGTGGTTTTATTTTTTAACGAGCTTAAAACCAAAAGTAAACTATGCTCTAGACATGGTTTCATTTTTATGCAAGCTTGAAACCAAAAGCGTAAACTATGCTTAAGGAGTGGTTTTATTTTTTAAAGAGCTTGAAACCAAAAGTAAACTATGCTCTAAACATGGTTTCATTTTTATGCAAGCTTGAAGCCAAAAGCGTAAACTATGCTTAAGGAGTGGTTTTATTTTTTAACGAGCTTGAAACCAAAAGTAATTATGCTCTAGACATGGTTTCATTTTTATGCAAGCTTGAAACCAAAAGCGTAAACTATGCTTAAGGAGTGGTTTTATTTTTTAACAAGCTTGAAACCACAGGGTAAACTATGCTCTAGACATGGTTTCATTTTTATGCAAGCTTGAAACCAAAAGAGTGAACTATGCTTAAGGAGTGGTTTTATTTTTTAACGCGCTTGAAACCACAGGGTAAACTATGCTCTAGACATGGTTTCATTTCTATGCAAGCTTGAAACCAAAAGCGTAAACTATGCATAAGGAGTGGTTTTATTTTTTAACGAGCTTGAAACCACAGGGTAAACTATGCTCTAGACATGGTTTCATTTTTATGCAAGCTTTAAACCAAAAGCGTAAACTATGCTCAAGGAGTGGTTTTATTTTTTAATGAGCTTGAAACCACAGGGTAAACTATGCCCTAAACATGGTTTCATTTTTATGCAAGCTTGAAACCAAAAGCATAAACTATGCTCTAAGGACATCCATTTCATTTTTTAACGCGCTTGACATAGAATGGGAACTTTGCTCAAGAATGACTGACATGATGGTTAGGTGCTATTTCATTTTTTAACGAGATTGACATAGAATGGGAACTTTGCTCAGAACATGATTTCATTTTTATGCAAGCTTGAAACCAAAAGCGTAAACTATGCTTAAGGAGTGGTTTTATTTTTTAACGAGCTTGAAACCAAAAGTAAACTATGCTCTAGACATGTTTTCATTTTTATGCAAGCTTGAAACCAAAAGTAAACTATGCTCTAGACATGTTTTCATTTTTATGCAAGCTTGAAACCAAAAGCGTAAACTATGCTTAATGAATGGTTTTATTTTTTAACGAGCTTGAAACCAAAAGCGTAAACTATGCTCGCAAACCTGCTCCTACCAAACATGATATCCAGAGGTTGGTAGGTTGCCCCCATTTCATAAAAGCTAGCAACTTAGCTCCATTATGATGTCCATAGACTAGAGCCAAGCCCCCCATTTTACCTATGATGGGAAGAAGCTAACTAGAAGAAGGGGAAGGAATCACAAGAACATGCGGCACATTCAGGGCAGTCTGATTACTAGGAGTAATGCGATGATCAGGTGTAACAAAGGAAAGCTGATCAATGGTCACAATCTTCCCATCATGGGGAAAATGCATAACTCTAAAGAGTGTGGACACTACGGCTTTCATGGCATAAACATAATCATGTCCAAGGAGCATATTGAAATCTAAAGGACCTTGGACCACCATAACATCGATACAAACAATTTTCCCTCCTAATGTAATAGGAAAATGAGGAAGGACCCCTAAAGGTGCAGTAGGCCTTCGATTAAAAGCCAGTATTTGATCGGTGGCTGGCACAAGCTGAGGAGAACCTAAAGCATGCCAAGCAGTTGAGGATAGAGTACTAACAGAAGCCCCTTCGTCAACAATAGTGCAAAGTATCCGCCTAGCAGTAACATTCACAACTATTTGGAAAGGAACACTCGAATGAATACGAGACTCTGTTAGGTTACTCCAGTCAAAGGAAATAACCTCACTACTCAGAGAGGGTTCTGTCGAGACAGACAAAATTTCCTCTTGTCGAGAACAATCAAAACGAAGCGTAAAAACTTCAGCAGGTTTGAGTTCATTCTCTATTGGAAGATAAGAACAAGAGGAAGATTTGGTCAAAGAGACTACTTCAGTCTTAACACTCTTTGATGAAAGAGCGGGATTGGGTGGAAATGACACCGACTCGACCACTTTAACTTCACTCTTCGAAGGAAGAGTGGGATCAACCATAGATAAATCCAAATCGACCACTTGGTCAACCAGTGGGGGATCGATGGATAACTTACTATCACTTGTTGGAATCACTTGTTGATGATCAGTAATATTTTCCAACCAAAGCGAAGCTTCATCCATGATTGGACAAAGAAAAGTACGATGCATAGCCTTGCATATCAAACAAGGATACAAGACTTTACCCTTACGACCTTTTACCAATGGGTCACTGGTTGAGGGAGTATCGTCAACATTTTGGTCAGAGGTTGATGACACAGACAGTTTGGACCTTTTAGACCACTCTTCTTGTACATGGGAGGGACCAGGACAGTCCTTAAGAAGGTGGTCCCCCTTGCAAAGCTTACAAGGGAACTTGGGTTTTATGGGCGTTCTCTTAGAATGGACACCATCAAAAGCAGATGGTTGTTGCTTTTTCTCTTTTTTATCCTTCTTCTTTTTACGCTTCCCTTTCTTCTTCTTCTTATCCACCTGACTACTAACTGTAGAGCTTTGGTCAAGCGAAGAAGAAGAAAGAGCTGAAGCCACAACCGACGAAGAAGGGGCAGGATTAGGTTGAGGTCGATCCTCCCCCGGAGGAGAGGTGACATTTGATACATTAGGTGTAACAGGAATTACCAGATTAAATATCCAGACCGGTAATCCTATAGTTAATCCAGGAAGATTTAGAGTGGCAATAAAGGGAGGACCAATACCTTCACTTGGAGGGAATACAAAAGGTACACCTTAGAAAGGGACCTCTTGAGTGGTAGCCCCAGATTGGGATGCCATCTCTAAACTCTCTAAAAAAATCCCAACTACCATGCACAAGCAAGTACTACTCAAACTAAAAGCAACAAGAAAACATGTGAAAGGAGTGGATAAGAGTCAAGAACCTCATAGGCCAGGCCAAAAGGATAACTCAGATGGTTTGAGGATTCCTCAAAGGGTCTCCCAATATACGCAAGGTACGAGGGAGCTCAAATTGGTAGTAGTGTTGTCTAATGCATAACCATTCACAAGGGGCCTTCCTATATACAATCGAGTACGTGAAGTACCTTTCTATATACCTGAAGGGTACATGAAAGGCCATTCGATATACCGACAGTACGTGGAAGAACAGCATGAGTCCCGGAATGTAATGTTGACAAATAACAACAGCTCCTACACTTAACGACGCCCGAACATGTCTCTAACTTACCACTCAAATTGCTAAAAGTTTTTAACCTAGTACTTCCGTTAATTTTATCTTGTGCGTTTAGGTGGAACCATGGAGTGAAAACTTGAAATTAAAGAAGATGCACACTGATCTATATGATAATTCAAGTTTTCATCTTCAATGAAATTCTACCTAAGAGAGGGAGAGAGATTTACTTTTCTTCCAAAAATGCACACCCAAATGCAAATGCGATTCTATCTTTTCAAACGAAAAGTGAAATATCAATGCACCCCAAACAATCTTCAAAGCAAATAAGAAAGATATCTAGAGAACATATAACATAAATCAAAATGTTTCCTATCTTTTCATGCTTGAAAAAGAAGCATAAAAATTTAATGGAAAGATGATTTCACTAACATTTCCAAACAAATATATCTCTAATGCACGCAAAGCTGAAAACATATATTTCTTCTCAATGAAAGTAAGATCTAGAATTTCAAACAATCATGCACAAAACAAGAAGAAAATCATTCAACAAGCTTGCGAATAAAGCAAAAGAGAGAGAAAACTAAAACTTCTCTTTGAAACAAACAAGGAAACGAAGCACCAAGCTTTCCTACCAAGCACTGAAAAAATTAGCATGCGAAAGGAAACAAGAATCACCCAAGCAAAGAAAGACTCAAAACAACATGGATCACTCATGCATTCCAAGTCCAAAACAAACCAAAGCCTACACAAAAATGAAATGTATATTTCCAATTCCAATGAATAATATCTACAGAAAAGAGCAAGAGGCTTCAAGCAAAGAAAATAATGAAAAATCCAATGCAAGAAACATAAAATCTCTTTGAATGCAGAAAGAAAACAACAATCAAAGCGACTGCAGAATACACAACTGGCCGTGAGGGAGCATTTTTTTTCAAAAAGACACTTCATTTTCATCAAAAAGTAAACCAAAAACACACAAAAAATCAAAATACAAAGTCTGGAACAGGGCCTACCTGGCACCGCACAGATGAAGCTGCTGACAGGCGGTTTTGAGGCAGAACCACTCCTTGCTCACTGGATTCAGGCGGTGGCACTGCTTCTGGCTAACTAGACTTAGGCGGTGGCACTGCTCCTTGCCAACAGAACATGTGTGGGTCCCTGTAAAAATCCAAAACACAAAGAGAACGAAGGATCAAGTCAGAAAAGACTAGATCAAGGAAAATATTGTTGAATTGAGTATGGAAACAGAGCATAAAAGACCGAAATGACTCAGATCTGAACAAATCTGGAAATTTCAAACCCAAATAATGCAAGTCAAAAGGTAGATATGACTTAAGAGAGTTGAAGAAAATGGAGCCTGGATTCGGACAAGAGTTGCAGACCGAGGAAGATCAGAACAACTAAATACTCTATTCCCCAGCAGAGTCACCAGATTTGTTAGTTGGAATATTTCACCTCCTACGGACAGCAAGGTGTTCCACTGGTCTGAATGGTTCAGATCCAGAACAAATAGAGGACAAAGGTTGAAGACTCTCCCTAGACGTTGTAGATATCTGGAATACAAGGCTTTGATAGTTCACCTGTGTACTTGCAAAAAATCTCAACACGAAATGAATCAAAGCAACCAAAATATGATATACTAATCTATGCTAGTGACTAAGGAATCTAGCAACATATATATGCGAAATCACAACAATAACATCATATGTGGGACATAAATCAACTTGCATTAGAAATATCAAGAAGTTTACAACCAAGCCTTAGTGTTGACATGCATCTCCATGAAACCAACTCTTCATCCCCAAAAGCTCTGACTCTAGCTCTCTATGCTCTCTCCAAATGATCTTGGGCCAAGAATCAATCCAACAGCATAACAATACCTTCAATTTTCCCCCTCCCATCAACCATGGCTATGAGTTCATATTTAGAGGGCTTTAATGGATAGAGATGGTTGAGAAATTAGTGGGTGAGGTGGCCTCCAAGATCCTAGGATGAGGGATCTCGAGCTCAACCAACCCATAACAGTAGGGATAAGGTAGTACACGAGGCTTATCATCTAGAAGCCTTGAGAAACTTCTCTTTTTCCCTTTTTACCCAAGGTACCGCGCTTCTCCTTCTATGACAAAGCGGTTCTGGTAATAACCGCCTATGGACCAAGGGCAATGGGCGGTGGCACCGCTTGTGGACAACCGATGAAAGGCGGTGCGAGTAGGGGTACCGCTCCTGGATAAAGGGGCATGTGCAGTGCTGGGAATTTGTATGACAAATTGATGAAAAACCATTTAGTTTCCACTCCAGAAGCTGGGATTCAGGGCAAGTAGGTATGCCAAATGTCTTGTCACATGATGGTGACAAGATTTGGTATAACACTACTTAAACCAAATTTCTTTTACTTTTTTTTTGTAAATGTAAGCTGATGAAATTGAAACTAAGTGATAGAAAACTAAGACTTCTTTTTATAATTTTTGAAATTTTATTTGAAAAATACTGAAAAGAAAACAATTAAGTGCAACTAAATGCTAAAGTATAAGATGTTTTTCTTCACTTTTTCCAAATTCTTCAAAAACTACAATGCAACTAAGTGCAAATTTTTTGAGCAAGTTTGAATAATCAGAGCATATAATAAGTAAAATGAAGTATAAAGCGCTTCAACCAAACAAGAAGAAGACTAAAAAAAACTGACCTGGAGAGACTATTAAGCCCAGAAAAGTCCACTAGACTCACAAAAGAAAAAATACCACCCTGACACTACAAAATGCAGTACATAATATAAAGTATCTGAAGCCCTGATCGGTGACCTAGACACAAAGCACTGAACTCATCAACCAAGCAGGAGGACCAACTTTAAATTACGAGATGAAAGAAAATTCAAACCAAGAAAGCTCAAAGGCTTGAAAACAAGCACAAGGTGTGACACAAGACTTTTAGACTCACATAGTCATGCCATAATCAGAAGACTCCTAAGCAAGCAAAAATCAAATAGAACATGGACAAGCAAACCCTACTAAAAAATTATGCTGCTACAGGATATATGCGACTGTGTATGCAGGCAACCCACGTACCATGCGCGACTGTCTTATAGAGAAACCTTTGTATACTAGTTTTTATACGCGATTGTGCATAAAAGAAACCCGCGTATACAACAACGAAAAATTTCAAAAAGGAAAAAAAAAGTAAAGGCTTCTAGGCACACTACACTATGAATTAAAAACAAGATAAAAAGACCACACTTAGAATATGAAACAGAGAAAAGACCGGTAAAGAACCTATAGGATAAACCCACAGCAGTCTAGGCTCCCCAGCAGAGTCGCCGGTTCTGTTGTTCAGGACATTTCACCCTTGTAACCTAGGTTGTGGGGTTACCAACTTACTACTAACTTGTAGATAATCACTTTTACAGAGAATGGAAAGAGAATAGGAAGAAAGTCTTGACTTATCCGATTAACGATGGTTGATCCAAGCTTAATCTTCTCCTGCTCCAATATTCTCCAAAGCTTCTAGGGATGCTTATCTTCACCTGCAAAGAGCCAATTCTTAAAGCAATATATCATACATATATAAATCAAAGGTTAGATGAAAAGCATAATAATAACATCATTGAACATATTCATTAAACCGATATACATGAGATAGATACAATACAAGATTGGAAGAATAATTCTCTATATTAACAAAAGGTGAATAGGTAAGAATACAACCCAACTTCTAACACAAGGACTCCTCTGCAACCGAGGACTTTCAGTTCTACTGCTCCAAGACTCTGAAGATATACCACCAACATAACTTTGCTCTCCCTAAAATTGATTGATTAGCCTCACCCCAAGGCCTCTATTTATACTTTGGGAAATAGAGTGGTTTTGAAGGTTGGGATGGTTGAGACAGTTGGGATAGTTATGAATTAGGGCCCAACTAATCTCATCTAATCTTGATTTATATTTTTTAATGTCGAATTAAGGTATATGCAGGTATTAATATAGGAAACTCGCGTATGACATGCGTGTTGCTTGAAGGAAACTCACATATGCAAGTATATGGGGGTTGCGATGCACATAGTCGCGTATGACACGCGAGTTGCAATGCACATAGTCGCGTATGCATACCAAAACTTAGAATAAAAATATATAAGACTGGTCTGAAGATAATGCATCAAAGTTCATGCACATTTATAGTGTTTTGGCCACTTCAATCCAAATTGTCCTTTTGTGTACCGACATGATGAATGTCAGCACTCGGACAGAGAAGTGCCATTTTTGCTGATAACACCCCCTGACGACTATAGTAGGGGGGCAAGCTACCCCACGCCACCCGGTCAAGTGTTGGGACCAAACACGATTGAAATAAAATCTGTGAATCATGAAGATCGGGCTCCACAACTAACAAAATGATTGTCTATGGCAACCCGAAATGAACCCAAACACGCTCGAAGAAGATCTTAGTAGTGGCTTTGACATAGATGTTCTTCTTACAATTTTTCATAATGGTCATCTTAGATAATCAATCCTTGATCACAAACACACAATCATTTTCATGCTTGGTTGAAGGCAGTGGTGACATGTAATCCATGGAGATGGATTTGCACAACCCATTGGGGGTAAGTAAGGGGATGTATAACCCATGCTTCTTAATGGCATGTTTCGCAAGAACATAGGCAGTGCATGATATAATATATTTGTTGACATCTTGTCGAATCTTGGGCCAATAAAAATACTTCTACAATACTCCCACTATATATTAGTTGCCAAAGTTCTCGGGCCACCCAATTGTAATGTGCTTCCCAAATCAGCTTCGCACACTTGCTTGACGGAACAAAAATATGGCCCGAGTGGCATAACAATCCTTCCTTGAGATGGAAGTTTGTCATTGGTTTGCCTGCACATAGCTCTTGATAGGTGGGAGCAAATTTAGGATCACTATCATATAGTTGAGGCCACCTAGAGGTGTCATGGCCACAAGAGTTGAGCATTGTGGTCGATTCTACTACTAGAGGCTGACTAAGGCAATCAACAAATCTATTGGTGTTTCCCTTTTTATATTTAATGTTCAAGTCGAATTGTTGCAAGTATGTGGATCACTTTTGGTGGCGTCATTTGTAGTTTTCCTTGTGTTTGCATGAACTATACGGGCTTCTGATCAGTGCGGATGCCCGTCTCTTTTCCTATGGTGTAATGCTTCCATTGGCAGTAGGCTTGGACAATAGAATACATTTCCTTATCATAAATGGGGTACTTGAAGACAGCATATGAAAGCATCTCACTATGATACGCCATTAGATGACCATGTTGAATGAGGACTGTGCTAACAACATAGTCTGAAACATCTGTCTCAATTTCAAAGGGTGTTGTAGATCTCGTAAGGTAAGGATGGGTATTGAACATAAGCACTGCTTCATTTCATCAGATCCTTGCTATAGTGGCTTGGACCAAACTAACTTTTCCTTAGACCCACCTTTGCTCACATGGATAAGGGCCCAAGCAATATTAGATAAGCCCAACACAAACCTGCGATATAAGTTGGCAAGGCCTAGGAAGTTGCGAAGCTCTCTAAGAATTTTCGAGGTAGGCTAGTCATGAATGGCTTGAATCTTGGTCAAATACACATGCAAACCATGTTCGTCCATGATGTATCCAAGATACTGCATCCTCTCCATGCCAAATGAGCACTTTTCTATAATAGGGTGTTGAGGACCTGATGATTATGTTGCAAATATTCTACCCACGTTCTGTTGTAAATTAGGATACCATCTAGATATACAACCACAAAAGAATTGGTGAATGGATGAATAATATCATCCATAATCCTCATGGAAGTTGTTGGAGCATTAGTCAAGTCAAAATGCATGGCTAACATCTCGAAAAGGCCTTCCTGAGATTTGAAGGCAATATTCCAGACATCAATTTTCTCAATTGGAACCTAATGATAGCCAGCCTTCATATCAATCTTACTAAAATATTGGCACCCTAGAGCTGGTAAAGAAGGCCATCAATTTGAGGAACGGGATAGGGATTCCAGACTGTGATTTTGTTTAGAGATTTGTACTCAATAAGAGTCGCCATGTCTAATCTATCTTCTATACCAACACAATTGGACACCCACAAGGTGATGAGTTGGGTCGAATATGCCCTTTATGGATTAATTCTTGAATCTAACATTTGATTTCTTTATTTCATGAAAGATATCATGTAGACTGTCCCGTTAGGTAAAGGCACCCTGGGTATCAAATTAATGGAATGCTTGACTTGGCAATATACTGGCACCCGATAGGTGCAGTGAAGATGTCTTTATATGCTTCTACGATCTTGTCCACCTATTTTTGTTGTGAAGAGGGATCCCGTGTAGAGGAAGTGGAAGTTGATGTGATATTTCACTCACCCGCAGAAAAAATCACGAAGAGGACACATTTCTCAGTATGGGAGATTTCCTTCATACATTACTTAGTTGTAATGAGAGACACTGTAGTGGTGGGAATTGTCTCTGGTATCTCGTAGATTTGTTTTCCAAAAGTACCAATGACACTATGAGGCCTAGATTCATACATAACATGAAGTTTCCACATATCTGGTTTTCCTAAAAGAACATCACAGACTTCAAGTGGGGGCAACATGAAACATTACCTCATCTTTGAAGGGAATGATGATGTATGATAGGTAACATTGTTGACTGACATGAACATCCCATCCATGTCTTAGCCACCCAATGTTGTAGTGTTGTAGGTGTGATGTCGTTGGAAACTTCAACCTTTTGAAGACCTCTGTAGAAATCAAGTTATTTTGGCTTCCACTATCAACAAGGAAATGTAGTGCAGCTCCCTTGACCCACATCTATGAGTGGAAAATGCATTCTCCTTCCTTTGGCTCCTTCAGATCGTTGGGTTGGACCCTTGTGGCAACCATAGTAACACTGGGTTCTATGTTGATGATCCACTTTCCCTTGCCTGTGTCTAATACGTTGAGTTTGACATCAAATTTAAAACTGGGATATGACTCTGAAGCCTTGTCATCTAGTAATGAATAATTGGAGCAACATTCATGAGTGTTGTGCTAAGGGCTCTTAAGGAACTCACACTATTTCCTGGTGTCCTTATTTGGCTTCATGTTATCCTTCTTTACTTGTGATTTGGAATGGTTGTCCTTACTTTTTCCTTTATTATATGGCTAAAGGTTTCCCTTGACTTGCTTCTATAGTGGATTCACGGACCCAAACTCCTGCTTCTCCTTCTACTTAACTTTGTTCTCAATTTTGACAGCATATTGATAAGAGACGCCTAAGGAAGAGATATCTAGGAACTCCATTTCAGCTCAGATGTACCTATGCAGGCCGCTGGAATATTTCAAAACTAGGTTTCGCTCAAAGTCCCTAATACTGAGCTTTGTGCACAAGGTATGGAAGCTATTAGTGTACTCAAACACAATTTGGTCCCTCTCCTGTAGCAAAATGGCCCATTTGGTGTATTGGTCATCATAACTGCCGATGTGATAGTACTACTTCTTGAGGGCTTCCACAAAAGATTCCCAGGTGGGATCACCCGCAAAAATATCAGTCCCTCCTATGGTGTTTTTCTCACAATAAGTGTACCAACAATCTTTCACATGGGTAACCACCTTAAGGAGCACAAAGACGATCTTTTATGTATTCGAGAAATTGTGGACAAAGAGCCCTCTAATAAGCTCAACCATTTATCTAGGAAATCATCATCTATCTGACCTTCAAATACATGAATATCAAAGTTAACTTGTACCTCAAAGGGCATGGCACCTCGAAAGTGAGTGCTTCTACTTTATGACCCCTTTGATGGTACCAACATATGTCAAAGGATTTGGGAAAAATGATCCATTATCTCGTTCCTTTGTTGCACAAGGGATTCCTTGAGCAAGATCTTAATAGGATCTACTGCTTTGTTATCTCCTTTTTCCTTGGCCATGGGGTGCGATTTGGGCCAACGAGGGTAGTCTTCCTAAACCTGAACTAGTTCAAGGCCCAATTGTTTATATTCCGACCTTGTCAAGGACATACATGGAGAAATAATGAGAGAGCATACCGCTCTAATACCACTGATCCGAATTTATGTGGGAATGAAATGAAAGAATATATATAGAACTACATACACAAATATATAACAAGGAACACAATGATACAATAAACAAAATTCCATTGAATGGCAAAAATATAATAGACTATAAAATAAAGCAGCTAGAATGGTGGTAGTTTATCTTTGAGAAGAGATGTGATTACTACGCTCATTTATGACAAGCTGGATTAAAAAGGAGGTTGCAAGGGCTTATTTATCAAAAAGCATGAGGGAAAGAACCCTAAATATAAAAAATCTAACCCTAGGAGATTAATTGTCATAAATTTTGTGGCACTAAGGTGTAGAGTTGAACAATCAACTTCCTAGGGTCATAACTTTTACATACGATCTTCGTGTGGGACACTCGATAGATGATTGGGGAAGATCTAGCTGAGGAGTACAATAGTGGATTAGGCCCACAAGACAACCCATGGCTATCATGTGAGCTATTGTGGGCCCAAAAAACATCGGTTAGAGCCTCAAAACGACCCCAGAAGTCCAAGACCCAAAAAACCATAGAAAACTACTAGAAATTTGCCAAAATGGAAAACTATTTTGAGCTAATGGAATAGGTGGGTGGCCAGTGATATCCATCTAGATAAGTCCTTCCCCATCAGGAAGTAATGGTATCCATTGTGTGGAATGTCCCCATCAAATGGGAAAACTTTTGTTGAACTTGACTCGTGGTGAGCCACTTGCCTTGATGTAGTAGCTCCAATGATTTGACAACCCGATATAGTTGGATCTTCTGCTAGTAGGTGCCCTTAACGTATGTGTCCATGATCTGATCAGTGGCTTCATATTCCAATGTAGTTAGGGCTAGGTTCTATAGGTGTCAGCTGCTCTTCCACCTCCAATGTGTCCAACAATGGTGGAAAATATGGGCGAAGGACCTACACATTAAATATTGGGTGTAGGCCAAGGAATGGATGGATGCTTAATTTGAAGGAATTCTCACCGATTACATTGGCGATGGTGTATGACCCATATCAAAGTGGAGAAATATTATGATGGGGTCCTGTGAACCTTTCGTTTTGTAAATGCAACCAAACCTTATCACCCACCTAAAACTTGTGTGGAAACTGATGTTGGTCATGTCGTTGATTATACTTGGTATTGGCTTTTTCCAAAATGTAATAGGCATGTTGGTGGATGTGATGGATGTGTTCAACAAATTTGGTGGAATTATAAGCCTCAGCCTAAGCATGGGAATATTCCTCCTATGTGGATGCAATGGGAAAAGCTGCATCAATTGGGGCTAATGGTTGGAACCCTAGGCACACTTGGAAAGGGTTGTAGTCCGTTGAGCTATGAAGGGATCTGTTATAGCTATGTTGAACATATGGAAGACTCTCATCCCATGTGCAGGGATGCTTAGAATTGTACATTCTCATAATATGCGGAGTCACCTATTTGACTACCTCTGTTTGTTTGTTAGTCTAGGGGTGGAAGGTAATCGATTTGGTGAGCTTGGTATCCATCAATGACCACATGCTAGACCAGAAGGTGCTTAGGAACCTGCTATCCCAATATAAAATGATAGTATGTGGAAACCCAAAATGAACCCAAACACACTCGAAGAAAAGCTTAACACTGGCTTCAATAGATATGCTCTTCTTACAAGCTGTCGAAATCACCATCTTAGAGAAGCAATCCACGACCACAAACACACAGTCAATACCATGTTTGGTTTAAAGTAGTCCTGACATGTAATCCATGGAGATAGATTCCCACAACCCATTGGGAGTAAGTAGAGGGGTGTACAACCCCTGCTTCTTAATGGTAGGTTTGGCGATGGCCTAAGCAATGCATGACCTGATATATCTGTCGACAACTTGTTAGAGCTTGGGCCAATAAAAATAATTTTACAACATCGTCAGTGTCTTTTCGGTGCCAAAGTGCCCTACCACCCAACTATAATACGCTTCCCAAATTATCTTCACACACTCGCTTTAAGGAAGACAACGATGGCCTAGGTGGCATAACAATCCTTCCTAGAGATGAATATTTGACGCTAGTGTGCCTGCATGTAGTTCTTGATAGGTGGGAGCAAATTCATGATCATTGTCATATAGTTGAGACCACTCGGACGTCTCATGGCCACAAGGGTTAAGCACCATGGTGAATGCTACTGCTGGAGGTCAACTGAGGCAATAGATGGAATGTATATATATATATATATATATANGGATGGGTGGCACGAACGAAAATCTTCATTCTCCCATGTAGCTTCATCATCTGGTAAGTTTCTCCACTTTATAAGGTATTCATTGACTGATCTGGAGCAAAGTTTCTGGTTTTAATTTCAAAAATGCATTATGGTTCCAGCACTAATTTTCCTTCTTAATCTAACATAGGAAATCCAGTTTGTATGTGACTGGTTGAGCCCAATTTCTTCTTTAGGCATGACGCATGGAAGACACCGTGTATTTTTCCTTTATTTGGGATGTTTAGAGCATAAGCCACTTGTCCCACTCACTTTTGAATTTGATATGGTCCATAGGACTTGGGTGCAAGTTCATGATTTTTGGAATTTTTTAGAGAAGTTTGTTTGTATGGTTGAAGGCGAACAAACACCCAATCACCCACTTAAAATTCTTGATCAGTTATTTTTTAGTATGCTTGTTGTTTCATGCAGTTTCTTGCTTGTTCAAGATGGATCTTCAAAATGTGGATGACCTCATCGGATGTCGCTAGGTAATCTCTTGCCGTTGGAACTTTGACATTGTTGATGACATATTCTCTTGCTATAGGAGGTGGATACCCATATAAGGCTTCAAAAGGTGTCATTTTTGTTGATGTATGATATGTACTATTGTACAACCATTCTGAAAGGTGTAGCCATTGTACCCATTGAGTTTGTCGGTCGTTCACAAAATTCCTCGGGTATCCTTCAAGGCATTTGTTTACTACTTCTGTTTGTCCATCTGTTTGGGGGTGGTATGAGGTACTCATAATTAATGAAGTCCCAACTTGGTGGAACAATTCTTTACATAAGTTGCTGGTAAATTTGGGGTCCATGTCACTAACAAAAACCTTGGGAAACCCATGTAGCTTAAATATATTCTTTACATAACTCTCTGCGACTTGGCTTGCTTTTGCTTTGGATGAAATACTAATGAAATGAGCATATTTTGTTAGTTAGTCAATGACTACAAATATACTATCCTTTCCTTCTGATGTAGGAAGGTCAGTGATAAAATCCATGGATACCTCATACCATTTTTGGGTTAAAATATGAAGGGGTTGTAGGAGACTGGGAGGAGCCACCGTTTCAAACTTCTTCCTTTGACAAGTATCACATCCAGACACATATTTCTAGACATTGGTCTTCATTCCCTTCCAAAAGAAGGATTGACGGGTATTGTGGTATGTTTTAAAGAAACCAACATGGCTTGTTGTTGGAGAGTCATGGTTCTCTTTTAAGACTGTAGTTTTGAATTTTGATGAACTGGGTAAATATATTCTTTGTTTGTACCATAGTATGTCTTTTTCCCATGAATATTTGGAGTTTGTTGCTTTGTTTTTTTCAGCTTCTTCAATTAGCTTCCTTGTCTCTAGGTCTTTCACATACTCACTTTGGACTTCTGAAAACCATTCAGGAACAACTATGGATATGGTGCATAGTGAGGCATCACTCTCATGTTTTCTGGATAAGTTGTCTGCAACCCTATTCTCCTTACCCTTTTTATACAAAATGTCGAAATCAAAGACTTGGATTTTGCTTACCCATTTTTGTTGTTCGGGAGAGAGATTTTTTGAGTTTCAAAATACTTCAGGCTGTTGTGGTATGTTTTAATAAGAATTTTTGCCTTGAACAAATATTGTTTCCATTTAACAAGGGCATGCATTATTGCCAACATTTCCTTGTCGTATGTGGATTTTGTTTGCTCACTTGCTTTTAACTTTATGCTTTCGAAAGCAATTGGATGTTTATCTTTCATGAGAACAACTCCTAAGCCTGTCCCTGAAGTGTCACATTCAAGGATGAATGTTTTTGTAAAATCAGAACATGTTAATGCTAGTGTGGATGTCATTATGGTTTTCAATTGTTCAAAACAAGTTTCTGCATCATTATCCCATCTGAAAGCATCCCTTTTTAATACTGATGTTAGGGGTTCTACAATTTGGGTGTAGTTGGGAACAAATATTCTATAATAACCTGTTAGACCCGAAAATCCTCTTAATGATGTAATTGAATTCGGGGACGACCACTCTATGATCTCCATAATTTTTTTGGGATCGACCTTAATGTCATCGGTTGAAACAATGTGCCCCAAAAATTCTATTTCTTTTTTCCCAAAACTACATTTTGATTTGTTAGCATAAAATTTGTTTTCTTCTAGAAGCTTCAATATTGTTTCTACATGGTTGAGGTGCGAGTTCCATTTTTTACTATAAATAAGGATATAATAAAAAAACACTAGCACAAACTTCCTTAGGTAAGGGCGAAACAAGTCATTCATTACTGCTTGAAAAGTTTCCGGAGCGTTGGATAATCCAAACGACATCACTCAAAATTCATATAAACCTTTGTGGGTGCATAAATATATTTTGGGGACATCTTCTTCTCGAATACGGATTGGGTAATATCCCGATTTTAAGTCTAGTTTAGAAAAATATTTTGCACCATGTAGCTCATCAAGCATTTCGTCAACAAAGGGAATGGGGAATTTATCTTTTATGGTGACTTTGTTTAATGCTCGATAATCAATGCAAAGTCTATACAATCCATGTTTTTTTCCCAACAAGTACAACGGGTGCAGAGAAAGGACTCTTACTACATGTGATTATTCCAATGTCTAATAGTTCCTGCACCAAACATTCGATCTCTGATTTGTTCCTGTGAGATTGTCTGTATGACTTTTTTCTAATTGGAGTTGATCCTGGCATCAACTCAATGATGTGATCCCTATAACGTGGGGGCGAGAGAGAATGAGGAGGATTTTGTAAGATGTCACTATGTTCCCCCAGAAGTTGTTCTAATTCATGTGGATCAGTATTTTGTCTTTTGTTAACTGTTCTTTCCATAGAATAGCAATGTAAGAAGAAGGCTTGATCTCCCTTTTTTTTATCATCTTTTCCATTCTATTGGATGAGACAATTTGGGGAGGGGGGAAATAGAACCTTATAAATTATTCTCGTGAATTTAATCTGACTGTCCCCAGCATTTCCAACTATTGTGCACCTAAAATAATGTCAACCCCTCTAATTGCCATAACATACATTGGCGATCTTAGCTTGTAGTCATTTATAGCTAGTTCTACTTTATGGAATTTATCGTTGCACGATGTGGTCTTGTTTCTTGGTATTGATACTTGGAAGCTAGTGGTAGGTTAAATGAATATGTTTAACTATTAACCAACACCGTCACCTTAGTGTTTTTTATATGGCCAAACAATTTGAGGGTTGGGGGTTGAGAGATACCCGTAATTGCAGTGACTGAGAGTGTTGGTGTGATGTTATCCTCCTATTTGACAGTCTCATTGCTATCTGACTCTGTGTCGGAGGAAGGTGCATCGCTTGATTCTTCATCATTATCGTAACCCGTATTACTTTTTTCGCACAAGAATAGATTCTTAATTTTACACTTACATCTTGGACTCCAATTAGGGGCATTACACTTATGGCATAGATTGTCGTCCTTTTTCCCATTTGATCTTAGGTGGGGTGGTATGTAAATCGATGAATGTTGTGATTTTTGCTTTTCTTTAATTAATTTTTCTTTTTGATGGGCTTGTTACATGTCTTTGATGTCTAATAATTTTATCTCCCTTTGAATACTTTGTTTTAGCCGATCAATGGAAATTTGTAGGAGTCGTTCTTCAGTTATATCTTACACAAGTGGCCTGGACCAATAGATTGCTAAAACATTCATCCATAGTTTCTTCTTGTTGTAAACAAGTGAGCTTGCTGTAGATTTCAACTTCTTCCATGTCTTGAAATCATTTAAAGAATTGTTTCTTGAAGGTGTCCTAGTCTCTAACTAGTCATCCTCTGTTCATTGTTGAGTCCCATCATAAGAACCGGTCACAAGAGGTTTTATCCATGTACATTGTTGCATAATTCAATTTTTCATCATTGTCATAGATATTGTACATTTCAATATATTTTTTGATTTTGCTGATCCATCGAATCCCGTCTCGATTATTTTCACCATCGAACCTTGGTAAATCGATCTTGACCTTGTGAATGACGTTATGGGTTGGGCCTTAATGTGAGTTTTTTCCTCCTTTAGCTTGGTCTCTCAAGGGAGGGAGCAATGTGTTGTGGTGTGAAAGGACCGAAGGATGGAACGTGAAGGGGAGGATGCATGGCGTTGGGTGGAGGTAGGGTCAAGGATGAAGTGAAGTAATGATAGGTGAGAAAGTAATGCACGTTGGAGGGAGGAGAACTGATGTGAGCGTGAGAGAGAGATAAAGGGTGGAGTGAAGTCGACCGGTGTGGAGAATCGGTGTGGAGTGAAGTGGACTGGACCAATGCTGAGATGGAGATCGTTGAGCTTTGATACCAACTTGGAATGTATTTTCCAAAAATATATATTTTATTTATTGAATTGATGTTTTTTAAAAGGAGTACAATGCAAATTTATACAAATAAAGGGTCACCATTAAATGATGTGACCTATCAAGTCGTTCATTAATAAATAACAAAATACTAAGTAAGTTACTAAACTATTTAGTGTTATTACAATCGATGACTCGATTAGTGTTGTCCTTCTTATATTTAATGTTCAGGTGGAATTATTGCAAGTATGGGGACACTTTTGGTGGTGGTCATTCTGTAGCTTTCCTTGTGTTTTCAGGAACTGCAGGGGATTGTGATTAGCGTGGGTGACTGTCTCTTTTTCTAGGATGTACTGCTTTCATTGGTTGCAGGCTTTGAAAATGGAATACATTTCCTTATTCATAGGTGGGGTACTTGCATAATACATCTGAAATCATCTCACTATGATACGCCAATGGATGACCATGTTGAGTGAGGACTCTGCCAAGAGCAGAGTCTGAAGCAATTGTCTCAATTTCAAAGGAATGTTGTAGATATAGTAAGGTGAGGATGAGTGTTGCTTCAGTTCTTTAAATGTTTGTTGTTGTGGCTTGGACCAAACAAACTTTGCCTTAGACCCACATTTGGTCACATGGCCAAGGGCCCAAGCAATATTAGAGAAACCCAAAACAAACCTGCGATATAAATTGGCAGGGCCTAGGAAGCTACAAGGCTCTATGAGATTTGTCGGGGTCGACCAGTCAAGATTGTCTTGGATCTGTTCCAGATCCACATGAACACCATGTACATCCACGATGTATCCAAGATACTGAATCCTCTCCATGCCAAATGAGCACTTTTTTAGATTGACATATAACTTGATCGCAAGATGTAGAGGACTTGATGGATATGTTGCAAATGTTCTTCCTACATTCTGTTGTAGATTAGGATATCATATAGATTTATGAACATGAAAGAATTGGCAAGTGAACAGAGAATATCATCCATCATCCTCATGAAATTTTTTAGAGCATTAGTCAAGACGAAAGGCATGACCAACCACTCTAAAAGGCATTCCCAATATTTGAAGGCACTCTTCCAAACATCGATCTGCTCAATTAACACCTTATGATAGCCAGAATTCATATCAATATTACTGAAATATTTGGCATCCTTGAGATGGTTAAGAAGGTCATCAATCTCAGGAATGGGATACTGATTCTAGACTATGATTTTGTTTAGAGATTTGTAATTAATACAGAGTCACCATCTCCATATTTCTTTTGTACCAACACATTTGGAATCCCAGAAGGTGAGGAGTTGGGTTGAATATGCCCTTTCTAAATTAATTCTTGAATTTGATGTTTGATTTCTTTATTTTCCATAAGGGAATGCCTATATAAAATCTCAATAGGTAAAGGCGCCACATGTATCAAATCAATGGAATGCTTGACTTGTCAATGCACTGGCACCCCAGAAGGTTTGGTGAAGATGTTTCTATATGCTTCCATGATCTTGTCCACTTGTTTCCGTTGTGTAGAGTGATCCCATGTAGAGGTAATGGAAATTGTTGTGATATTTCGCTCACCCTCAAAATAAATAATGAAGAGAAAAATTTTCCCAGTCTGGGAGATAACCTTTCTGCACTTCTTAGCTATAATGAGAGCCACTGCAATGGTGGGAATTGTTTCTGGTATCCTGTAGAGTTTCTTTCCCAAAGTAGTAATGACACTACGAGGCCTAGATTCATACACAACATTATGTTTCCACATATATGGTTGTCCTAAAAGAACATCACAAACTTCAAGGGGAGAAACATCACACATTACCTCATCTTTGAAGGGCTTGATTGCATAGGATAGGCAACATTGTTGATTGACATGGCTGTCTCATCCTTGGCTGAGCCACCCAATGTTATAGGGTTGTACATGTGGTGTCATTGGTAACTTCAACCATTTGAAAACCTTTGTCGAAATTAGGTTCTTTTGGATTCCACTGTCAACAATGAAATGTAGTGCAATTCCCTTGACCCACATCTGTGAGTGGAAAATGCGTTCTCCTTCCTCTAGCTCCTCTCGATTATCGGGTTGGAGCTTTGTGGTAGCGATGATAACACTAGGTTTTGCATCGATGTTGCTTTCCCTTATCTATGACTGGGAATTTGGGTCCGACATCAAAGTTGGAATCAGTATCTGACTTTGAAACCTTGATCCCATCCACCAATTACTATTTGTATCATCATTCATTAGCAATGTGGCAGAGGCTCTTATGGAACTCACACCATTTCCTGTTGTTCTTCTTTGTATTCCTATTACCCTTCTTTGCTTGTGATTTGGATTGCTTTTCCTTTATCTATCCTTTATTCTATGACCCAAGGTTTCCTTTGCCTTGCTTATGCATTAGATTCATGGATCGAAACTCCCACTTATTCCTCTGCTTAAATTTTTTGCTCAATTTTGAGAACATATCGATTAGTGACTCCTATTGATGAGATGTCCAGATTCTTCATTTTCGTTTAGATGTACCTATACAGACCGTTGAAATATTTCAAAACCAGGTGCCGCTCAGAGTCCCTAACACCGAGATTTGTGTGCAAGGTATGGAAGTTGTTAGTGTACTTTGTCACCATTTGGTCCATCTCTTATCTCAAAGTGGTCCATTTTTTGTATTAGTCATCATAGTTGTCGACGAGATAGTACTGCTTCTTGAAGGCTTCCACAAAAGATGCCCAGGTGAGCTTGCCCCCAAAAATATTTGTCTCATCTGTGGCGTTTTTCTCACAATAAGTGTTCCACCAATATTTTGCATGGGTCATCGCCTTAAGGAGCACAAATATGATATTTTTCGTATTGGCTAAATTATGGACAGAGAAATAGCCCTCTAGTAAGTTCAACCATTTATCTAGGGCATCAACATCTATCTGGCCTTCAAATACAGGAATATCAAAGTTAACTTGTACCTTGAAGAGTGTGGCTCCTTGAAAGTGACTGCTTCTGCTTAATTATCCCTCTTATGTTGCCAAAATTTTTCAAATGATATGGGAAAAATGATCCATCATCTCGTTCCTCTGTAGTGTGAGGGATTCCTTGAGCAACATCTTGTTAAGATATCCACCCCCTCCATCTTCTTTTTCCTCAACCATGGTGAGCGGTTTGGGCTACCGGGGGAGGTTTGGGCGGTCGAGGGCAGTCTTCCTTAAGCTGAACTAATTCAAGACTCAATTGTTTATGTTTCGACATCGTCAAGGGCATGCATGGAGAAATAATGAGAGAGCAAACCACTCTGATACCACTGATCCAAATTTATGTGAGAAAGAAATGAAATAATAGATATAGAACCACATACACATATATATTGCAAGGAATAGAGTGATACAATAAATACAATATCAATTAAAAGACAAAAAAATAACATGCTCTAAAATAAAGTAGCTAGAATGATGGTAGTTTATTTTTGAGAAGAGATGTGATGACTATGATCATTCACGACAAGTTGAATATATATAGAGGCTGAATGTGCCTATTTATCATAATCATGAGGGAAATAACCCTAAACATACAAAAACCTAACCCTAGGAGATGAACTGTCATAAAGTTTGCGACCCGAAGTTGGTTAGTTGAACAATCAACTTCTCGAGTTCATAACTTTTGCATACGATCTCTGTTTGGGGCACTTGGTATACCACTGGAAGATCTAGCTAAGGAGTACAATAGTGGATTAAGGCCATAGAAGAGCCTATGACTATCGTTTGGGTTGGTTTTGGCACAAAAGACATTGTTTAAGGGCCTTAGAATGTCCCCAGAAGTTCAGGACCTGAAAAAACATAGAACAACACTAGAAAATTGCTAAAATGAAAACTTTTTTGAGCTAGTGGAATAGGTGGGTGGCCATTGATATCCATTTGGATCATCTAGTCATAATGGCAATGTTGATTTAATGAGAAAACTCGTTATCATGGGAATCAAAGGTTTGTTTTCCTTGTCATATATTGTAATTTCATGTACACTTTGTTTATTGGTAAATTTCACACCAATTCCTTGTGTGCTTCGTTATGAGCATCCTATGACTTACTAAAGTGTTCTAACTATTGTATTAAAGCAATACACTTTTTTGTTTTGCTCAGTTTTTCGTATGATTTGTTTTTATTGCTTATACAAGTTTGCGTTATGCAAATTGAATGCTCTATAATTATGGAAGATTAAGATAAAAACATTTTATAAAATCCTAGCACTTACTACTACTGAATCTTACGTGAAGTTTTTATCCTTCCTTTTTATAGGCCTTTTTGATATAGATCAAATGTGCTACAAACAACATGCTAGCAACCATTTCAATTTATAAAGTTTTGACAATTTTGAACCCTTACTCATATCTATAACACAAAATTTAGTGAGAGTGAGATGTAAATTGACTTTTATTTCTTTAAATTCCAACAATTTTCCTATGGTAGCATGACAACACTCTTCCATAACTCAATTGAAATGAACAAAATTTTATCTACTAAATATGCAACATAAAAAGGATAATAAATTCAAATCTACATCAAATCACACACACACACACACACACACACACACACACACACGAACACGAACACAAATAAAATAGATGATATATTGTGTTAAACAATGCCATGTGACGCTCATGTCCCTCAATTAGACCATATCCTTTACTTAAGGTTTGTAACTTCATTTATTACTATTACTATTATTTATTTGATATTTATTAATATATTTATGTTCATTACATAATCTATTTTACTAATTGCATATGCATACACATTCAACATGTGATGGGAGAGTTTAAACCATCTTCTCAAACATGGGGGCATATATTTTTAAGAAAATATCTCTACACATTATACTGCAACAAAAATTGTCTTTAAATCAAATAATGGAAAAGACGAGAAATCAATGTACATCTTGAAATCCAAAATCCAGGACTTATATCAAATACCCTTTCCTCTTCAATCCACCGAAGTTGTAGTTTAAGAGAAATTGACCAATATAAAGGAGGCATAGAGTGCTACAATGTTGGGAAGAATGATCAGCCCACAAAAAATTCCAGATGATTATTAGCTTTAATAATCTTCTGTCTCAAATATCTTGTCACTTCATCTATAAAACTCGAATCACCACAACAAATGAAAGAATGGTCACCTCTTCGTGCAAAGTATATATTTTGATTTTGATTGATTTTAAAAATACATTCAAATATCATGTTCTATACGTTTTTTAGGGTAAAACCAAGATTATCATGGAGGCATTATGTGCATTGTAATAATCATAGTTATATGCAGTCATGAAATTTTGAATATCAAGATACCACTTAGTGATCATTGGGATTTTATGTGTAGTTAGAGCCTTCAAACTTTGTTTGAAATAGTTATCCAATTTGTATTATTTAATGATTTTTAAATAAAATTTAAAATACACATCATATTTTCATTATTTAATATAATAAAGATACCTATCACATTGACACTAAAAGATGCCTTCCAACAATGAGGAGAAGTGCCTTGAGAGTTTCCCATGATGTGCATTATGTTAGAGAGGAAAAAAATGAAAAAGGTAAATTCATTTGTTGTCGGAGCATATTGCAAATTAATAATGGGAGTTTTTTTTTTAAATTTTGATCACATTATTTGCATATTGTCTGGAAATATCACTGAACATTGGTTGGCTTTCCTTTATAATATAGATTTAAATAAGTACTCTCTTTTCTAATAAAATAGGTAGACTTTTTTCCTCTTAACAAAATTCACTTATTTTCTAATGACAATCACATTTCTACTTATTTGATTAGAAAACTCGTTATAATGAGAATCAAAGTTTAGTTTTCCTTATCATACATTGTAATTTCATGTCCACTTTGTTTATTTCTAATTTTTACACCAATTCATTGTGTGTTTCATTATGAGTATCTTTGACTTACTAAAGTATTTTAAGTATTGTCTTGAATACGCTTCGATTCTAATTTTGCTTAGGGTGTAGTTAGGTTTGTTTTTATGCTTGTTCAAGCTTGTGTTATGTAACTTGAATGCTCTATAAATATGGAAGATTAAGACAAAAATCATTTTATAAAATCCTACCATTTATTTTTATTAAATATTACAATGATACTTTTACATGAAGTAGTTTGTCCTCCTTTTTTTACATGCATTTTTTATATAGATCAAATGTGTTGTGAACAACATGCAAGCAACTATTCCAATTTATCAAGTTTTCAAAATTTCAAACATTTACTCATATCCATAACATAATAGTATAGTAAGATGTAATTTATTTTATCTTAATTCCAACCATTTTCCATTGGTAGCTTCCATGATGACACTTCTCCATAACTTAAGTTGAAATGAACAAAAGTTTATTTACTAAATAACCAACATAAAAAGATAATAAATTGAAATCCACATAAAACAATTAGCATGTATTTAATTTGATAGAGTGTGTTAAACAATGTTACGTGATGTTCATATCCCATGGTGAGGTCTATCTTTTAATTAGTATATGCCACTTTATTTATTGGTACTACTATTTGATATTTATTAATATATTTAAGTTCATTATAGAATATTATATGCATACACATTCAATCCATGTTAAAGAGATTATACCATCTTTTCAAGACATGGGCATATAAGATTATACCATGTTCTCACGACACGGGCATATAGTGTACTAAAAATTGTCTTTGAATTAAATAATGATAGAGCTGAAGAGATTAACTTATATATTAAAACCTAATATCAAAAACTTAGATCAAATACTATTTCTTCATCAATCTATCCTAGTTTACGAAAATGTTAAGAAAGTTAAAAAAAACATAAAGTGCTAAAATGCTAGGAAGATTTATCAGTTACACCAATGTCCATATAGTTATTAACTTTATTCTTCTTCTATCTCAAATATCTCACCACTCGAGTCACGACAACCAATGAAAAAGCGATCACCTCTTCTTCTTACAATGTATATAATATGATTTTAATTAATTTTGAAAATATATCATAATACCATATTCCATACATGTATCTCTAATAATCATAGTTATTTACAGGCATAAACTTTTGAATATCACTTAGTGCTGGATGGGATTTTGGTTGTGTGTGTAATTAGAAGTTTGAAAAAAAAACATTAGCTCTTTGTTAAAACATTTTAGCATAAAATTTTAAAATATACCATTTCTTCATCATTTAATATAATAAAGATATGAAACCCACCGACACTAAAAGATACCTTCAACATTGAGTTGGCCTAATGTAACTCGTTTAGTAATATAAACATGGGTGATCAAACCAATATATCGATGCTCATTTTAAAATATCCAAGAGGTAGATGTCTTACCACTTTCATCAAAATGATGATACCTAATGATTTGTACTTGCTTTATTATTTAGGAACAAGACTAAAGTGTTTTATCGTGGGGTCCTCGGCCTTGCAAGTGCATGGGTCAAAGAACTAAAGATAATGTTAAACTTTAAATTAACCTCAAATGAAGTGTTAAATTTGCTTAATATATTTTTGTTACCTTGAAGTTCAAAGGCTTAATGCCCTCTTAAAATTTAGAATTCCTTAATTCCTAGCCTAATATATGTGTCGGTACAGCACCTTCACCTTTGCTTTATCCCTTATATCACCTTTTTCGTAAAAAGAGGTTGTTGATGAAGAAATATTCTCCTTCACACGTGTCAATCCATATTTTTGTCTTTAAACTTCAATTTTGTTTGGTATTGGCATCTTACTACCTTTTTCAATTGGTTTACAGGTTTATTTTTAATAAAAATAATGGTGTGTTAAAGGAAAAAAAAACCTTTTCAATTTGTGCATCTTCAAGCCATATCTACAATGCACGAGGACTAGATTTGCATATCTTATTAGTGGTGAAGACATTATATATATAATTAATTATAAATATAAATGTATATATATTTATTGAGGTTTATAAAGTTATAAGGTTATAATTCATATAGTAAGGTGTAGGTTTGGCTCACACCAGTTCAAATCTTCTTAATGAAATGTTGGTCAATAACAATAATGTTGATCCAAAGTGGTTTACTAAACAAAGTAGGTGTTTTCTTTATGAGACAACTTTTCTCTAGCTTAAGTTATGAGATTTTGATATATACTTTCTTATTGGGACATCTTCGCTTTAATCAGTATTAAGGGTTAGTTTAAGTGGTCTTGAGACAAATGTGAGGTCTCTCCCCATAGTAGGGGATGTCACAGATTTGTCTCTCTTGATTTTCTTGGGGTTAGGCTCCATCGCTAGGGTCATTGGCTTACCCCATTTACCATCCATGAAACATGAGAAAGTACTTACAAGGTTTCCCACTATTTATTCATTCGAAAAATTTTCGCTCTAGGTCGAATCACGAGATTCCAATATACGTGACATGCAAGTTGTTGCATAGATCATAAGGGATAAAGTGACAACCAATTTGTTTGATCTCAGTCCTAGCCTAGATCACTTTGTTCAGTCATTGATGCCCTTAGTCTTAAAAGAAATAAATAAAAGACCTTAAACTAAATAAAGTCATTTTCTATACAATACCTTACGATGTTTTTAATAAAAGGAAAAACATTGTAAGGTGTTGCATATACAATGTTTTTATGTTACTAGCTTATACTATTATTTCCTCTAATATTAAGGGTAATAAACTTGAAAACTTTGCAATATTTACATTTAAATTTACATTTTGTCAAGAATACATAATTTCCCATCCACCTATTTTGTTAATACTCAATTATTACTTTGCTTATCATTATGTTTTCTCTATGTTTTGGGCATCACCACTTGACCACTTACAATGACCCCTTTACAAGAGCGTGTTAGCCAAATTTTTAAAGAATCAAAACTCTAATGAGGTTATGTCAATTCTTCATCCTCTAAATCCACCACAAGTTTTACCGAGATATTTATTTATCACATTATTCTTATCTATCTTCTTGAACTTCTCATCACGTACATCTTTCATCTTCTATGTGAAAATAAAGCTTTTACCATCACAACCATCTCTTTCTTTACCAAAGTTCCTTCTAATATGGGTGTGTGCTACCTTCTCTTCTACTTCTAACATCAATTCATACATTGCTCATATACCTTATATTTCGTTAATCATTGTCTTCTTCATGACATGCGTGTTAAATATTGATATTTTATATAAGTGATCAATTTACTCTTATACAATTTATTTATTTTATTTGTGGTTTTGAAATTATTTAAATAAAGCCTCTTTAAAATCAATGAATATTTTTCTTATCTTTTCAAATTCAATCACATAACAAAAAAAACTTACCAGTTGTTTTAATTTCGAATATTTTTCTTATTTTTTCAAATTCAATCACATAACAAAAAATCTTAGCAATTTTCTTCTTTCACAAGTTTATTAAATAGAAAGCATATTAACGTTAAAAAATAATTTACTTTCTCATCATTTAAAATAAATCCTTAAAAAATTTCCTTTATAAATCAAGCTAAAACATTTTTTATTATCAAATCTCATTATTTTCATTATCTACATAAAATTAACTAAATTAAAAATAAAAAAAAACATTTTTTAATCAAAATTTCATCATTTTGGAAGATTGGTGACTGCAGGGCTGCATGATCGCTCGCAGAATGACGGCGTTGTGCAGTGGGATGGGTCCATTGTGGGCAGAGCCTGCTAGGCCTTGGCTGGGATCGATTACACGTAGGGAATATTCGAGGCTGCCCTCACGCCCCATGTGCTGATTGACTGGATTGGATAGCTGGTGGGGCAATCCGATGGGTTCGCCCCCAGATCTACGCTCTGAGGCCTTCAACCGACTAATTTCCTCTCAGAACAAGAGACCGGGTAAAGGAAACCTTCCGAAGTTTATCAAAAGAATTGAAGATGTACCTGAAGTTGCTCTCCCTCCGGAAGAAACTATGTGGGTTGCTCTCTCCCTGGCAGACCGAGCCCTAATCGGGAAATTCACGGGGCTCTAGCCCTCGCCAAAAACTACGGATAGCTGGGTCCAAATAAACTGGAGTCCTCTAATATCCAAAAACGTTGCATCATACTCCGTCGGAAGGGGCTACTTTCTGTTCGACTTCGAATCCAAGGAAGACAAAGACCTAATTTTCAGGAACGGGCCCTATTTCATGGGGCCGCAGGGACTCTATCTTAATGGGTGGACTCCGGAATTCGATCCCGAGGCTAACACCCCCAAAGCTGTGTGAGTCTGGGTCAGATTACCCAATCTCCCTATGCACGGCTGAAACCCTAAATCCCTCCAGGCTATAGGGACCGCCCTGGGGAAATATATTGACATGGCTAGTCCAAAGGACCAATACGCTTACGCTCGCATATGCGTTGAGGTGGATCTTGAAGCAGGATTTCCAGAGGCTATAAAACTATCAGTGGGGACTGGTCCCACTTCCAAAAGTTCGACTATAGACATCTCCCTTTCAAGTGCAGAGGCTGCTAAGAATATGGGTACTTCATCCGTAATTGCCCTAAAAATCCAGAAATCCAATAAGACAAAGCAGAAGGATGGAAAATGGTGAATAGATCAAGAACTAAAAATCAAGTTGGGGAGGCCTCTAAGAAGGGTGAAGGCACCAAAGAAGCAAGAGTCATCCCTCTTGAAGGATCTCAAGAAACCTCCAAGACTAAAGAAACCAATGAAGCAAGGGATGAATCCTTTGATGTAGAAGAGAAATCAAGTAATGGAGATAGTAAAGAACCAGAAGTAGCCCTATCAGACCATCAAGTGAAAGACCACGATGAAGGAGCAACAATGATAAAAGAAGGAGAAAGCATGGGAAAGTTAGAGGAAGAAACTGAATTAGAAGAAGAAGAAGAGGAAGAAGGGGAAATAGAGCCGACTACCCCAAGAATGACTAAAACTAAAGGAAGGAAATCCAAGAAAGAAGTAAGGGAACAAGCGACCTATAAGGATAAGCTGCAAGGCTCCCAGCTAACCCTGGAAAAACTACTGAAGAACACGAGAAACACCCGCCAGCAAGGGCATGCCCAGAAAGGGATGCCTATGGCCTCTAAAAGTAAATAATGAAGGTCCTCTCGTGGAATTGCAGAGGTCTCGGTAGCAAAAGCAAGGAAGAATCTATGACAGATTTAATCTCTCTTCATCAACCGGACATCTTTCTGATCCAAGAGACCAAGATGGAGGAAGGTGCATTTCTCCATGTAAGTCAGAAATTTTGGAAAAAAAGAGGTAAAGCTGCAATTAGTTCAAGGGGCGCATCCGGAGGCATTGGAACTCTGTGGGATGATAAGAAATATGAGGTTGTTGACATCAAGTACAACTCTTGTTGGATCCTCACCCTGCTGAGGCAAAAAGATACTAACATACTGGTAAGAGTTTTCAACATTTATGCACCCAATTCTTATGCTGTAATTTTTTTTTTGCTGGAGCCTCCTTCGTGAGGAAAGAAGCAATCTACAAGGTAATGTAATACTAGCGGGGGATCTAAATGTCATTCTCAGCCAAGATGAAAAAAGAGGGGGCTCCCTGGTCAGAGACCCCATCAGAGAAGTTGTTGATGAGACCATTTTGGAATGGGATCTCATGGACGTTAAGCCCTCCATAGGAAAATATACTTGGAACAATAAAAGGATCGGGCTCGGGCACATTGCTGCCAGGCTAGACTGCTTCCTTGTCCATGACACCTTCCTCCTTCTTGGCCTGAATCTGTCTTCCAAAATCTTACCGTTTGGAGGATCGGATCACAAGCCTATCCTCCTTGAGATGGTGAAGGATAAGAATTTGGGCCCTATACCTTTTAGATTCAACCATTGTGGGCTACTCACCCCAATTTTCTTAAGATTGTTGCGGATACTTGGTCTCCCTCGGTTACTGGATCCCCTTTCTTCGTTTGGGAGGAGAAACTGAGGAGGCTCAAGAAAGTTCTAAAAACTTGGGCTAAGTCGATCCCTTCTCCCAATTCCAAAAAATTCCAAGTTGCCCTTGCGCTGGAGATCCATCAGGCCAGCATGGAGGACATAATTGTGGTCAATTCTGATATTCAAATTGAGACTAAGTTGCAAATGGACCTCCATGTAGCATGCATACACGAATCGAAGTGGTGGAGGTAGAAATCTCGTTGCAAATGGCTGAAAGATGGCGATAGAAACACCGGCTTCTTCCACAAGCAGGCTGAGGCTAGAAAAAATTTCAATTACGTGCATGAGATACAAGCTCACGACAGGATAATTAACCAATTCAAGGACATTAAAGCTGAAGCGTCTAGGCATTTTAGAGAATTATTCATGGCCCAGCCTGTCAATGAAGACGTCGACCTACTAAATCTTGTTCCCAGTGCTGTTAAAAATAAAGATAATGACATTCTGAAGCAGCTGATCACGATGGATGAAATCAAGAATGCTGTTGATGGTATGGAGTATGATAGAGCACCGGGCCCTGATGGATACAATGCCAATTTCATCAAAATTTGCTGGGACATTATTAAAAATGATTTATTCAAAATGGTTAGTAAATCCCAGAGATGTAGCAAAATTGGAGGCAACACGAATTCTGCCTTCATGGCTCTGATCCCCAAAGAGAAGGAAGCTAAATCTTTTGACAGGTTTCGGCCTATATCCTTGTGCAATATAGGATATAAAATCATTACTAAGATTATGGCTAGCAGATTAAAACATATCTTGCCTTACCTTATTCCGGAGAACCAAGGTGGTTTCATAAAAGGCAACATGATCTGGGATAATATTATCTTAGTCCAAGAGGCTATTCACTCTAGTCTAAAGAATGGAGACAAAGGAATGGTGGTGAAACTCAATTTAGCAAATGCTTTTGATAGAGTCAACCACCCTTTTCTCCTCCAGGTAATGAGGAGATTCAAATTCGCTCCAGAATTTATCTCATGGGTCAAAGCCTGTATCAACAACCCTTGGATAGCTCTGCTAGTAAATGAAAGAGCTGCCCCCTTCTTCCAAGCTTCAAGAGGTCTGAGGCAAGGATGCCCGCTATCCCCACTGCTGTACACCATCCAGGCTTCAGCTCTAAGTTTTCAACTGGAATTTGCCAGGAAAGATTAGGAGCTTTCAGGAATTAGGATGGCAAGAGGTACAAAAGACATCAATCATGCGTAATTCATGGATGATACCATTTTGCTTGGAGGAGCCAGCCAGATAATAGCTCATCGTTTCAAGAATGAAATGAACTGTTATTGTCAAGCCTCTGGAAGCAAATCAATTTCAGAAAGAGTCAGATCTATGGCTGGAACATAAATCCTAGGGAAATGCTAGATAATACCCGGGTTCTTAATATGGATGGTGCTGTCACCTGGGAGTCCTTCAATTATCTAGGGGTACTTATATTCAAATCCAAACCCAAGAGCTCAACTTGGAGTCCTATTGTAGAAAAAATCAAAAGGAAAATCACGGGATGGGGGGCGATCTGGCTCAATCTGGCTGGGAAGGTAGTGCTAATTAAAGCTGTTTTGAACAGCTATCTGTTTTATCAATGCTCCTTACTATTTGCTCCGGTCAAAATAATAAATCATATTGAAGGTTTGATGAGAACCTTTCTTTGGCAGGGTGGGAATAATGGGGGGGGGGGGGAATTTGCTTTGGTCAGCTGGAAAACCATCAAAATGCCCTGNAAATCAGAGACTTAAGAATTCAAAACTTGGCTATGGGAGCCAAGCTGCTCTAGAATTTGCTCGAGCCCAAACCTTCCTGGAGCAGTCGGGTGCTAAAATGCAGATATTTCCTGGGACCAAGGCTTAGATGTCTAGACAAGGACCATGAGACTAAGAATGGTTCTTCAATTTTTCATATCTGTAAGAAGGTGATGCCATACTTCAAAGCCGAGTTACATTGGATCCCGGGCAACGGGAAATTGATCAGACTGTGGCAAGATGCGATCCTTGGAAAACCTCCTCCTCATCTCCCACGTTTGCAAAATTGGATGACAGTGTTGGGTCTCAATATGATATGGGATATATCCGATTAGGAGAATGATGAACCAAATTGTTGGACAGGCTGGAGTTTACCGAAATGCCCTGCAGAATTAAAAACTGAAAAAAAAACTTGTTGTTAATTCACTTGACCGGTCTGGCTCCGTTGGATAAGACCACAAAGGACAAGCGTGGATGGGGAACGGTCTCTGGTAGATATTGTTGGAGACATTTACCACCATACACACTCTTTTTGGTCAAATTGGCCTAGTTAAACCACTATCCTAAGTATAATTGACATTAATTGACATCAATGGAGCATTAATTACCATCATCCAGTCACACCCACGCCTACCTACAGTCAAGGAGGCTAACTTAGCCTTCTCCTACAGTTGATGAGGCTAATTGGAGCACTCCGGGGGTGATCTGAGTGATATTAATGCACCTAATTGCTAATTGGTGGTTACAATCAGTTCAACTAATCAATTAAGGCGCCTCCTCTCATTAAATATATTATTTAATGATTATTTATTATTATTTAATGATCTGGAGTCAACAGGGGCGCCTCCACCAACTTTCGATGATCAGTTTAGCTTCAGTTATCCTCATTGGGGTTCATTGAAGTCATGGAGCACTAGCACTTGATGGTTGGCTTGCTATGATATGTGTTTGATCTCCTTCAGTTGAGATTCAGTCATTTATTGCACTCCAACTTCAGTTAGAGTTTGGTGAGTCAATTAGGGTTTTGGTCAAGTGGTTAACTTGTGAACCAATGGTTTAGAGTCAGTTAAGCTAGACTCACTCATTGAATTCGAATTGCCTCCTTAGGTATTCAAATTTCTCATTGATTCAAGCTATTGATTGACATTGTTATTGTAACCATTCATTATTTATTGAATATACAGAGAGGAAACCATTCTGGCTTCGATTAACACCATTTCTGAGTTATTTCTTGATTATTTCTTGATGAGATTGATTATTTGTTCCTAGATCAATGTGCAAGAATAATAGATACTCAGTGGCTGAAGGTTACCATTGATTTTCTGCCAATTACAATGTGTCGGGCAATCCAGAAATCTAGAATTATTTGTGGAATCGCAGGACAGTGCCAAAAATTGAGATGTTCAATTGGTCGCTAATGCATGGGAGAGTATTGACAGGTGAGAATTTGGAGACAAGGGGGATCGTTGGGCCATTTCACTTCCCTCTCTGTGCTGAAGCTTCTGATACTATCAGTCACCTCTTTTTAAAGTGCCCTTATGCTATCTCTGTCTAGATGGAGGTGCTGAAGCGTTGGGGAGATGGAATGCAATTACCGGATCATATCTAGGCATGTTTTCTCAAATGGGACAAACTTTATCAGGGAGAACTGAATAAAAAAAAATGAGTGAAAGCATGTTGGATGAAACTCCCTAAAATAATATGCCGGTGCATTTGGAATGAAAGAAATCAAATAATATTTCAAGACAAGATCCAGCCAGCGTGGAAGATTGCTGCCAAAGCAATTGCATTACTTGGGGAGGTGGTCAGTATCTCAAAGATCCCAAACAATAAAGAAAACCTGACTAATAATGAAAAAGACTGGATGCAAAGTCTCAACATCATGGCTGCAAGTACTATGGATGGGAAAAAATTGGAGGAATGGGATATCAGGATGGACAAGTCCCAGTTTGAGAACTGGTTAAGAGAAAGGAAGATTTTCAAACTATTTTTCGATGGAGCCTCCAAAGGGAACCCTAGAAAAGCGGGAGGAGGAGGAGTTGTTATTGATCCGGGCGGGAAAATCGAGTTAGAATACTACTGGAACATTGGCTACAACTCCAATAATATGGTCGAGGCTTATGGGCTTGGAAAGGACTCAAGCAGTTACAGAAGAAAGGAGTGGAAGAGGTAATGATCTTTGGTGATTCCAGGTTAATTATTCAGGCATTGAATGGGGGAAGAAAGGGCAAGAATGAATGAACTGTAAGGCTGATTAAGAGAATTAGATCCAAGGCCAAAATGTTTAGGAAGGTCAAATTCTTTCATATTCTTAGGGAGCTAAATGTATTGGCGGATCTTGCAGCCAATAAATCTATAGCTGTAGGTCTCAATGAACTTATTGTTAATTCAGTTGTAAGCATTGAAATACCTCCTTAGCTCCTTTGTAGGGTGATTGACCGAAGGAAGCAGAGAATAGGTAGATTGTTGTTTCGAGTTCTCTTTTCAGCGATTTTATTGCTGATTCCTTTAATATAATATAACCGTTCCTGTTAATTTTTTTTTTTCATCAGTTTCATTATTTACATAAATTTTACTAATCACTTTCTATACATTATCATTCCATATGAAATTTTATACAATTTTTTCCATTATATTATTTCAAAGCTATATACTTTGACTTTACTCGTCATTAAATTGAGACATTTCCTATCAAAATCTAAACTCATTTCAACAATTATAATGCAAAATCTCAAAGCCATTTTTACTTATTATCATTTCAAAAATTTCAAAGTTTAATTACATAGAATTTATGAAAATTTTAAATCACTTTTTATACCATGTTATTTAATATGAGATTTTGATCCTTCCAATCCTTAGTTCTAACAACAATTAGATAAAGTTATTATAGTTTACAACAATTAGATAAAGCTTTGATGAATGTTAAATTCTAACCACAATTAGATATAGTTTTGAAGATTTTTTTTTTAACCAAAACGATTATGATTATGATTATTATGATTATTATTATTATTAAAGAATAGGTTGGGCCTTCACCTAATTATATATGATCGGATAAAATTAATTCTTTACATTCAAAACATCTCTTTTCAAAATTAAGGAATGGGATGCATTAAACAAGGAGCTTCATTCACACTTAGCATTCCTAAAGGAAGAAGGCAGCCCTGATTTGCTTTGAAATCTGCCAGCTTATTCAAGTCATGAAGAATGTGATAAGAGGTTACTGAAACACAATCTATCAAAATGAAATTCAACCTTTGCATGGTCACATTCAAACTGATATTGTTGAACATTGTATCAGAATTTAAAACTTTAATGATGATTTCAGAGTCTCCAAATATTTGCATGGTGTTATGTCCCTCTGCCTTTGCAAGTTGAAATGCTTTTAGAAGTGCATATAATTCAGCTTGGTTATTTGTAGTTTGTCCTACTCCCCAGCTGAAATTTGTTTCTAACTTTACTCCTGGATAGAAAATCAAACCCCTGCCTCGACTTTCCCCATATTTCCTTTTGACGCTCCATCAAAAAAGATTGACACTTTATTTTTCATTTGCCACCATTCCGAGAATTCCCTTTCTGAAATTCTAACGAGCCAAAATGGTTTAATAATAGGCCTACTCAATCCCAACTAAATTTTATCCACTTGCAATGAACCAAGCCATTTATGCTCAACTTCTAATTTATTTCATCAATTTGATAGTTTCCCATTGCTTCCAAAATAAATTCCTTAGCTTTTGATGCTACAATTTATGGTTTCGGGATTTTACTGTTAAAGATCAAATCATTTCTAGCCAACCAAATTTTCCACTAGATAAATTTTGGAATGGCTTGCCATATTTTCCTCCATTCATGACTGGATGGGAGATCACCAGGATACCTTGACTGCTGATTTTTAAAAAGAATGACAGGTTTAGAAGTTAAAGGATCACAAGAATAAGGAAGCCCACGCAAGAAATGTGCCCAGACTTTCTGAGCAAAAATGCATCCAATAAAAATATGAGTTGAAGTCTCAACAACTTGATGGCAGAAACAACATCTATATGGTCATAAGAAACCTCTTTTTAACAAGTTTTCTCCGGTTAAAAGTTTATAGTGCATAAGAGTCCAAGTAAACAAATTTACTTTTGGAATGCTAGGAAGATTCCACACCATTTTCCAGAATGTTGCGTTGAGGGATCTAGAGGAGAGAAGCGAGTTGTTATGCATTGATGACTGTAGCATTTTGAAGTTGTTGGTAGCAGTATAAAACCTAGTAGAACCCCAACCCCACGTGTCTTTACAAGATAGGTGAATGGGAGCCATGCCAACCAATTTGTCCAACAATGATTTCTGCTGAGCATGAAAGATATGGAGATCACGATCTGGTATATTGGTAAGGGACCACGCTTCCCAATTTCCTTTTGAATCCCAAAAAATTATATCAGACAATCTATATAGTCCTTTATAGACCAACCAACTCTTAAACTCATTAATAGATATGTCATAATTTAATGGAGCATTTCCATTAATTTTGTCATCTGACTGCCATTACCTGGAATTCTATAAAGATGTTGAGAAAAAAATTCAAGACCTTTCCTGCATAAATTCCAAGTAATAGAGCCTTTAGGAGTATTTTCCAACTGAATATTTCTTAGAGTTCCTCCATAAAGATATTTTTTTCGAGAAAATTTGACTCGCTAGATGCTTTTTATTAGAGAACAACTACCATAGTAATTTGCCTCCCAGAGCTAGATTAGACAATCCTGGGTCTTTGATTTGCAATCCTCCTTCAATAACAGGTCTTTTTACAATTTCCCATTTAACAAGATGCATGCGATTCTGATTTATTTTTCCACCTCTCCAAAGGAAATCTCTGATTAGTTTGGATATATGATCCATAATCACCTTTGGCGCCAGGAGAAGAGATGATTGGTAAATAAGAAGACCCGAGAGAACTGATTTGATCAATATAAGTTTTCCTGCCTTTGTAAGCCAGTGGCCACCCCACGAAACAATCTTTGCTTTTATCTTACTAATGATTTCCAGCCAGAGAGAACGGTTGTTTTGTCCCAAGATTAATGGAAGACCCAAATATTTAACCTTGTACCAAGAAGCATATCCTTCAAAACCCAAAATATGAGAAATGTTGCAACTTTTGATTGATCTACATTCCATTTGATAACGACACTCTTACGATTGTTGATAAGTACCCCTGAAATAATACAAAATTGTTGCATAATTTCTGAAAAAACTCTTTCCATTTTTAATGAAGCCCCTCCCAAAAGAAAAGTATCATCCGCAAAGAGGGCATGGTTAATAGCTTCAACTCCAATTGCTGAATTTATGCTCGGAATGCTTCCATATTCTTTTCCTACTGTTAACTTTCTGCTTAAAGAATCAACCATAAGAATGTACAAAAACGGTGAAAGAGAACAGCCCTGACAAAGACCCCTGGAAGCTTGAAAGAAATTTGTTGGTCTGCCATTTTGATGCCTACACGAATCAAAAGACTGGAACAAAAACTCCAACTTCGAACCAGTAAACTAAGTTGTATTAGCATTTTTTAGGATAGACAAGTTCTAACTTAAGCGAACCTCCAAATTTAGCGATCTGCTAAATTTTCCTCCCTTTTGGTAGCATTGCGCAATCTTCATTTCTGCAGTTCAGAACCCACTTTTCCGCAATTCCAAATTTGCCTTCCTACAAGTCAGTCTCCGCAATAAGAGTTCCTGCAATTTCTATTCCACATGTGGGTTGCGGGTTGCAGATTGCGGGATGCACTTCTACATTTTCCAAAGTTCCGCTTTGCAATTCTCCGCCCACAAGGCTCTGTCCGCAGCGTCGATCAATTGCGGGATGACACAGAACCGTTGATTTAGTTTCAGATGCAGGATGAATGTCCACTGTTGATTTCTTCTGCGCTCTTTTTCTACCGTTTGATCTATTCAGAGATCTGGTTTTTTTGTGTGCAAATTGATCACTGCAAGGATAAATTTTCCTGCATCTTTCTTTGCAAATAAATTACAGACTCATGTGTGGAGTGAATCGTAATAGAAATTTAACATCTACAAACTTAAATCGAGTCCGGAATCCACCATACGCACGCAGATTGTAAATCTTTGGTTTTTTTATTCAATATGATCGAAATTTCAGATACAGAGTATTCACCCTCTTACTGTGCATACGATCACTCATTCAATCCTCACATTCACTCATCCTTCGCTCCTCCACACACATCTTGATATATTACATTCAAACAAATTTATAAACTTAGAAAACCTGTCAGATCCGATTAAATGGATTTGAAACCTAATAAAGGAAAACATAATTGACAAAGATCAATCCTTGAAAGATCCACACAGGGATCAAGGAGAAAAAAGGAAAATCTAGCACTTATTGAAATTAAAAACTAACCCTATCTAATTATCCATATAGAAACTCGATTAAATGGCAAGCTGACTCAATCTGTGAGCTGGACGTTGAGCTGGATCGATCACGAGCTGGATGCTCCTGCATCATACTCTTGGGAAGAAAAGAATTCTCCGTTAATTTTTCAAGCTGTACATCATACTTGGAAATTTCTTGCTCTGTCATCCAAGCTACATCTTCAGTAGGCTAATTTTTCCATTTGACCAGATATTGAAAGAAGGTTCTATTCCTGGTCTTTCTTAAGATTCTTTTGTCAAGGATGGCTTCAATCTGAGGCTGTTCTTTCTGTGGAATTTGTCCTTGTCAATCTATAGCTGGATCATCTCTTTTTGAAGTCAGACCATCTGGCTAAACACCTACATCTTTAAAAAGATATAAATCTGAAACATTAAAAATTGGTGAAATCTAAAGGTCAGAGGGAAGTTCAATCTCATAAGCATTAGTAGAAAACTTCCATAGAACTTTACATGGTCCATTTTTTTACTCTTTAGTTTATTATAAGTTCCTTTTGGGAACCTTTCCTTTCTTATATAGGCCATCACTAAATCTCTAACCTGAAAATTCACTTCCCTTCTCTTTAAATCTGCTCTCTATTTATACTTTTATGTACTTCCCTGTAATCTCTTCTTGATGGTTTCTTGTAGCTCATGCATACTAATTGCAAAATATTCACCCTCTGCACTTCTCTTTTCTTGCTTTCCCAAATCTCTAAGTTCATACACACCCCTTGGATGCATCCCATAGAGAATTTGAAAAGGACTCATACCTATACTCCTATTGGGTGAATCATTATATGCGAACTCAGCGTGAGCTAAAGCCAAGTCCCACTGTTTTGGATGCTCATATACCAGACTTCTCAGTATATTCCCCAATCTTGTATTTACCACTTCAGTCCGAGGATGATAAGTAGAACTATAACTGATATTAGTCCCCAACTTCTTCCATAGAGTTCTCAAAAAATGACCAACAAATTTTGTATCTCTGTCAGACACAATACTCAAAGGAAAACCATGTAACTTTACAATTTCCGAAAATAATAAATTAGCAATGTTTGTTGCATCATTAGTCTTTTTGCATGCAATAAAATGAGCCATTTTAAAAAATCTATCCACCACAACATAAACTAAATCATGCCTCTCTGAGTTCTAGGTAAACCTAAAACAACATCCATTCTTATGGATTCCCAAGGCCTAGCTGGGATAGGCAATGGTTGATATAATCTTGTGTTCTAACTTCTCCCTTTTGCATGTTGACAGATTCTACATCCCTCAACAAATTTCTTCACATCACACTGCATCTTTGGCCAAAAATAAAAATTACTCACCAGAGCAAAAGTTTTGTCTTGTCCAAAATGTCCTGATAGACCTCCACTATGCATCTCCTGTATTAAATGTTCTCTCATTGAACACCTCAGAATACACAACTTATCATTCTTGAATATCAACCCTTCCTGCAACATATAATCTAACCACTGGCTTCTGTTATGGGTAACTGGATTTTCACAGGAAACATAAATATCTTTGAAATCTACATCCTCCTTATACATAACAATTCAATTTTCAAATCCCAAAGTACCGATCTTAATTTCTTGCATTACCAAACTTACCCTACTCAAAGCATCAACAACTTTATTGGATTTACCACTTGTATGCTTGATAACAAAGGTAAAGTTCTGTAAAAATTCTATCCATTTAGCATGCCTCTGATTTAACTTTGGTTGGCTAGTTATGAACTGCAAAGCATGATTGTCAGAATACAAAATAAATTTCTTAGGCATCAAATAATGTCTCCATTTTTTAAGAGCTTGCACAACAACATATAATTCCTTATCATATGAAGAATATTTCTGCTTAGCTTCATTTATTTTTTCACTAAAATATGCTACTGGTCTCTGCTCTTGACTCAAAACTGCTCCCACTACTGTTCCACTGGCATCTGTCTCCACTTGGAACACTTTATCAAAACTGGGAAAATCCAAGATAGGCTTCTCAGTTATTTTCTTCTTTAGCAATTTAAAATTCCTATCAGCTACTTCAGTCCACTTGAAAGGTTGTTTACTTCCTCTGAAAGTATATATTAAAGGTGCACAAATCTGACTGAAATTCTTAATGAACTTCCTATAGAAACTATCAAGTCCATGAAAACTTCTTACCTCAAAAGCATTTCTTGGAATCGACCAATTTAAAATTGCCTGCACTTTATCAGAATCCATTTTCAGTCCTTCTTCTGAAATCGCGGACCCCAAATAGACCAACTCTTTCTTTATAAAACTACATTTCTTCAAATTAATTAACAACTTCTCCTTCTGTAAAGTCCTCAACACCAACTTAAGGTGCCTTAAATGTTCTTCTCTATTCTGACTAAAAATCAGAATGTCATCTAAATACACAATCACAAATTTTCTAGTAAATTCCCTCAAAACCTCATTCATTAACCTCATGAAAGTACCAGGTGCATATGTAAGTCCAAATGGAATCACCAACCACTCATACTGACCATCATTAGTTTTAAATGTTGTTTTCCATTCATCCCCTTCCCTTATCCTAATCTGATGATATCCACTTTTTAAATCTATTTTGGAAAAATATTTTAAACCACTTAAACAGTTCATCAAATCATCAATTCTGGGTAAAGGAAATCTATACATGATAGTGATTTTATCAATTGCCCTGGAATCAGTACACTTCCTCCATCCACCATCTTTCTTTGGACTTAGCACGGTAGCTACAACACAAGGACTTAAACTCTCTTTCACCAATCCTTTCTCCAACAACTCCTGCACTTGCTGTTTGATTTCTTCATTTTCTAGAGGAGTCAATCTATATGCTGCTTTGTTAGGCAAACTTGCACCAGGTATTAGATCAATGTGATGACTAATACTTTTTACAGGAGGTAATTCACTTGGTAACTCATCCACAATAATATCAACATCTTCATCAAGCAAAACTTTAACTTCATCTGGAAAATTATCTAAATTTGTAGAAGTTAAAATTACCTTTGGCTTACCAACAACAACAAATTGTAAATATTCTTCTTTCTGAACTTCATGTAACAGTTCTTTTCTAGTCATCAGCAGGATGCTTGATCTTGAACTCTCCTGAACTGCTTCATCTTCCAAGGGTGACAAAGTATGTCTCTTCCCATCTTTCTCCAAATAATATGTATTCTTTCTCCCATCATGAACCACTTTTCTGTCATACTACCATGGCCTCCCTAAGAGTATATGGCACACATCCATAGGAATTATGTCACACAAAATCTCATCCTTATAAGTACCAATTTGTAACTCCACATTACACTGCTCATTCACCCAGAGATGATGTCCTTTTTGCAACCAGGACACTTTGTAAGGAGTGGGATGCTTCATCCTCTTTAATCCCAAATTCTCTACCATCTCTGTGGAAACCAAATTATCAGTACTACCACTATCAATAACCATTTTACAACACTTACCTTGTGACTTACACCTTGTTCTGAACAAACTTTTCCTTTGAGTTGGTTCATGTGCTTGCTTCTCCGTCTTCACCAATACTATGTTCAACAGAAGAGCTTCTCCACCCTATGGAGGGTTATCCACCTCTGTTTCTTCTTTTGCTTCTTCTTGAGCTTCTGCACCATTGACATTTCTTTGACCGGTAGATTTATTTCTTGGACAATCCCAAGACATATGTCCAGTTTCTCCACAATTATAACATCTCACTTCTCTATTTCGACCTATTCCTCTACCTCCTCTGAATCCTCCTCCATGGAATGACTGACCACTACTTCTAAAACTTCCAGACTCATCTTTAAAATTCCTACCTCCTCTGTTTGGAACACCTCTTCCCCTTACCATGTTCTTTCCCCTGTTTCTCTGATTTTGTTTCCTTAGGAATTTTTCTTCTACCTTCAGAGCTACTTGATATGCATATTCTACAGTTTTTAGATTTAATATACTAAGTTCATCCTGTATATCATACCTCAAACCATTGATATACCTAGCTACTCTTTCTAGACCGTCTTCTACATGTCCAGATCTAATATTCACTCTAAAAAACTCTTATGTATATTCTTTTACTGTCATAGCTTTCTGTCTAAGGTTTTGAAACTGTCTAAGAAGATTTAACTGATAGTCTTTAGGCATAAATGAACTTTTAATTTTATATAGCATCTTATCCCAAGAATTGATTTTTTTCTTACATATTCCTTCTCTGTAAATCTAGAGCTCATCCCACCAGATCACTGCGTGTCCCTTCAGTCTGGTAGCTGCATATCTCACTTTCTTCTTGTCTTCTATCTCTTCAAAATCAAAGTACTTATTCAAAGCATTTATCCAATCCACAAGTTCTTCAACATTTAAGTTACTTGAGTACCTAGGCACTTCGATTCTTGGTCTTCCACTGGTCTTCATCAACATTTTCAGAATTTTGACTTCTTCAGTGTCTGCTTCTTCTCCCTCAGAGGATTTGAATTCAACTTCTTTATTACTATCATATGAATTGCTCAGTTGTTTCTTTATTTCCATAGCTTCTAACCTTGCTTCCACTCTTCTCATATTTCTCTCCTTTCTGTTTCTGCAGGCTGTCTTCCTTGACCACTCCCTACATGCACTTCATGCACGCGTCCTCTCCTTGGCGTCATTTTCTTCACAATCTCAATATGTCAATTGAACAATTTTGCAGAATTCCTCTTCTTCTACTCTAATACCAATTGATGCCAACACGAATCAGAAGACTGGATCAAAAACCCCAACTTCGAACAAGTGAACTAATTTGTATTTTCTTTTTCAGGATAGATAGGTTCTAACTTTAGCAAACCTCCACATTTAGCGATCTACTAAATTTTCCTCCCTTTTGGCAGTGTTGCGCAATATTCGTTTCCATAGTTCGGAACCCACTTTTCCGCAATTCCAAATTCGCCTTCCCGCAAGTTAGTCTCCACAATAGGAGTTCCCGCAATTTCTATTCCACACGTGGGTTGTGGGATGCACTTCTGCATTTTCCAAAGTTCCACTCCGTAATTCTCCACCCATAAGGTTTTGTCCGCACCGTCGATCAATTGCGGGATGATGTAGAACCGTTGATTTGGTTCCAGATGTGGGATGAACGTCTACTATTGATTTCTTCTACGCTCTTTTTCCACCGTTTGATCTATTCAGAGATCTGGTTTTCCTGTGCGCGAATTGATCACTACAAGGATCAATTTTCCTGCATCTTTCTCCGCAAATAAATTACAGACTCCCGTGTGGAGTGAATCGTAATAGAAATTCAACATCTACAGACTTAAATCGAGTCCGGAATCCACCATATGCACACAGATTGTAAATCTCTATTTTTTTTTATTCAATATGATTGAAATTTCAGATACAAAGTATTCACCCTCTTACTATGCATACGATCACTCATTCAATCCTCACATTCACTCATCCTTCACTCCTCCACACACATCTTGATCTATTACATTCAAACAAATTTATAATACTTAGAAAACCTATCAGATCCGATTAAATGGATCTGAAACCTAATAAAGGAAAACCTAATCGACAAAGATCAATCCTTGAGAGATCCATGCAGGGATCAAGGAGAACAAAAAAAAATATGCCACTTATTGAAATTAAAAACTAACCCTATCTAATTATCCATCTAGAAACTCGATTACATGGCAAGCTGACTCAATCTGTGAGCTGGATCGATCATGAGCTGGATGCTCCTGCATCACATTTACCAATGGCGCTATCCAAGGTTTATCAATACAGGATTTTATCAAATTTATAATGGCAGAGCTAAATCCAAAAGAATGGAGAACTGAGTAAAGAAAGGAAAGATTTACCCTGTTAAATGCATTTGCCATATCGAGTTTGATTAGCATGCCCTTCTCCTTCCGATGAAAGTTGGAATGCATAGCTTCCTGAACTTGAATTACATTGTCCATAATATATCTCCCTTTTACAAACCCACCTTGAAGAGGAGAAATCAATTTCCCAAGCAGAGGTTTAAGTCTGTTAGCTAAGAGTTTAGAGAAGATTTTATAAGAAGCATTGCAAAGTGAAATAGGTCTGAATCGATCAAAAGAAGAAGGATTAGCTTCTTTAGGAATTAATGCAAGAAATGTGGAATTTGTGCAACCAACCACTTTGGATTTTAATTGGAATGCTTTTATCATCCAGAGTAAATGTTTCCTGATTTTTGTCCAACAAACTCGATAAAAATGAAAGGAAAAACCGTCAGGGCCTGGGGCTTTGTCCGACTCCATTGACCAAATAACATCAATGATTTCTTGCTCTGAAAAAGGATTCATTAACTCATTGTTTTCTTCCTCATTCACCATATAAGGAATATTGGACAAAAATTCAGAGGTTAAATCTGGATTAGAGGAGCCATCTTCTTTGTATAGTTTCTGAAAATGAACTTCAGCCACTTGTTTGATTTGAGAAATTCCTTTAAAAGTTTCACCAGACAGAGAGGATATTTTCGAAATAAATTTTTGGGAAAGTCTGACTCTACACTATTTGTGGAAAAAAGACGTAGTCTGATCTCCAACTTTCAGCCAAGTACTATGAGACTTTAGTCTCCAATATTCTTCTTCTCGCCTGAAAGCTCGAAAATAATTGAACTGAGCTTTTTGCTCTTTTTCCATCATGGAAGGGGTAATTTATGAGTCTTCCGTTTCCATTTGGATCTTCTTCAAATGATCCAGGGATTCTTTCCTTTCACTGATTGGATTTTTTTGAGTGAGTTTAACCTAGTCCTTTAACACATCTTTTTGGTATTTTTGAGCTTCCTCTCCCAGACAAAGTTTGGCGACCCAACAACTAGAAGGTACCATTCCATGGTTACAGTACTCATAAAACCATCTCGGTCTTTCCACAGAGGGCTGAACCGAAAGGGGATGGGGCCAAGGTCCTCTTCATCTTTGATCTATAGCGTAATCGGCTTGTGGTCTGACGTAATCTTAGGCAAGATACTGGAGGAAATAATTTTTTATCCAACAACATAAAGCTCTACACCGGAAATCGATCCAATATGGCAGAGATGTTTGTTTCTCCTGTTCTATTATTTGTCCACACATATCTTCCTTTTTTTAGCTTAAAGTCAGTCAACTCCCAAGTTAGAATGAGATTTTCCACCAGATTAAGCACAGTATCTCTCCCACATACACCTTCCTTTTTCTCTTTAACGTTCATTATGATATTTAAATCACCAACAATGATTATATTGTCCCTAGTGGAAAGAATTCACGAGTGTTTGAACCATAGGTCCCGCCACTTGGATCTATATGAATGCTTGGTGTATCTATAAATCTGATTTCAGACTTCTTCCAACAAGTTAAAAGAAGTTGTTTCATTATTAGATATTAAAATGTCACAACAGAGACAAAGGTTAAGCATAATGTGACACATTAAAATTGTTTGGAACTTAGACCCACACCTACAAACAATGATTGTTTCACCACTTCCTACATCAAAACTCTTATTGGCATGCATTGAAAAATTATCGAGAACCACACTAAGGACATTGCATAAGCATAACGAATTCCAAATTCAATTAGATGCAAATGATGAACTTGCTTGTTGGATAATTGTTTGTAGGAAGCCCTAGAAAGATAAACTCCAAGAAGGTGTTAAAATTATGGTGCACGAGTTTTGGGTTAAAATTCTCTTGTTTCATCTAATGTAAGGGATGTGCAACAACGAATATCACGAGCCATGCCACACATTTATTTGAGACAACAAAAATTCAATTATTCAATAAATCCAACGAGAAAAACCGTAATATCGATATCCCAATAAGTACATTTGTGAAACTTAAACCATGGTATGTTAGAACTATCACTATTCAAACATGTTGTTACCATTTGAATTTGAATTATATTATGACACCTTCCTCAATTTTGGTAAATTTTTTTGGCCAAATTCACCTCATCATTTCTTAATCCTTGCTTTCACAAATTCTATGAAAAAGAAAAGTTGACTAGATTATTTTACTAGGAAAAATGTGTCGTTGGAAAGAAATGCAACCATTGTGGAAGTTTGTCTTTATTTTGTTTTATTCAAAGTACCCTTAGAAGTATACTCAATTGGAAGAGAGACACATATGTCACTCTTAATGATTCTTCTTCTTCAAGTGATCCTTCTAAAAATATTGATTTGCGAGAAGATAAAATCCAGGTGACATTTCTTGAAGAAGTCTAAAATGAGATTTATAAATACACCAAGCATTCATATAGATCCAAGTGGCAAGACCTACAGTTCAAACACTCGTGAATTCTTTCCACTAGGGACAATTTTGTTAATGATTAATTTTGCAGAAAATTACACATTTGTTGCACATAAATAAATATAGAGTGAATATTATCATTATAACAAAGTATTTATACTTGTCCATGTTTTATATGGACATTCTCAATGCAATGTTGATGATCTAGAAAGCACAGATGATAATCACCATGTGATCAAAGAATATCATTTCTATATTAGTGATGACTGTACACATGATAATATTTTGTTCAAAATTTATGAAACATTGTGAGGTTGGATTCAATGAACATTGGATATATTCAAATGGATGCGCAAGTTGATTTAAATCATCATGATCATTATTTTAGCCGCCACCTTCACAAAAATTCAAGCATTAAACTTATTTGGAATTTCTTTGACATTGGTCATGGAAAATTAAAGCATGATGTTGTAGGGGCATTTGTAAGACAATCACTTTGAAGGTGGCCAATGGAATACTCTATTTATCAGTTTGAATTTTCTAATCAAGTTTTTAAATGGTGTAAATTAAATTTAAGCCATACATATAATAAACAATCAAGCTATGTGTGCATGTGTGTTTATAATTTGCTTGCAAATTTTACTAAGTTTATTGATTTCTTATTTTATTTTATTTTATAGACTTGATGGTTGGAATCTTAGCTTGATTTTAAAATGTATTGATCCTTCATACCTACATATTCTTCAAACCACTTGTTCTTTAGTAACTTTGGAATCAAATATGTAGACAAATAAATTCCATATGGTGCTAGCATCATACATGGGAGTAAGACTAAAGAGTTGTCTCAATTAATACAAAGGCCTTCCAAAATGTGTTTGCATTTGATAGAAAGGAAACAATCATGTTTTGTTTGATTTGTATAGAAGACATATAATCCATAGAGACATGTGAAAACATGGTTGAAAGATATGTTAAACCTTGAAAGCATACAAAGATTAATCAAAAGGGGAAAGTGCCTCCTGCAACTTTTGAGTTGGAATCAAAGGACACTATGGCATCCATTAAAGGAGATAATGTTTCCGATCCTTTAGGATGAATGCCTCACATATCCTTATAGTCCCATACGAAAGCACCATATTATTCTTTTAGTACTTGAACTAATCACTTTTTATTATTATCTGGATTCATATTAGGGTTTATATGCAAACATTTATTTGGACTAATATCAATAGGGATAGTATAGGAACCTGAAATTGTACCTATGGATAGTACTAGAGAGGAAGTTGATGATACTGGATTGAATTTTTATTTCTTACTAAAAATATGTTTATACTCTAAAAAATATTCAGGGTAGTCAATAGATTCTATAGTAAAGAGGAATTGGTTCGGTGTGTTCTCCTTAGCTTGTTCTTGTAACCCCCTAGATTGCTTTTTGGCGATAAGGGGTTGGAAAATTTCTTCGTTTCCATAAGGGTTGTTCCATGGTAGCTTGTTTAGGTTGATAGAGAGTAATATTTTTCATTTATATCCCGTTGGATATAGTCTTCTCCTCGGATCTACAACTGATGAAAGCATCAACAAGATCTATCCAGGGTCTACCCAAAATCATAGGATGACAATGCATAGAGGTTTTAGGTTGGATCAATACAAGATATACGTGGTATTCCCATGATGCAAGGGTCACATTGATATCATTAAATACACCAATAAGAAATATTTTGTATCTATCCGCTAACTCCAATATTCTTGCTGTTGTTCTAAGATAATCTAAGTGTAAGGATTCCTTAAGAGGGACAATCATGATGTTGAAAGCAATGCCTACGCCAATTATTGTGTTCCTATGGGACTACCATTGATGAAATGGTGACTATGGGTGTTAATCCCTAAATGTTGGGCACATCCCCCCTAGAGCGTGGTACATTACCCCCTATGTTGTGCTGTATTACATATTATTCATGTCGAATTGTGTCTATAAGTTTTCATTTTAGTCATCATTGTATCTTGTCTTGTGTACTGAATACATTGTGTAAGGAGGTTCCTCCCTTGAAGAGGATTGCTAATTGTCTCTATTCTTCATTGTTAAGGCATGTATTACTCTCTTATTGTATATTTATTTTATTTTTATGCTATTTATGGGACTTGGTTGCATAACATTTGGTATCAGGTCTCTTTCCTTGGGATTGGCTTCTGCAAAATGAGTAATCATTGGAATTTCCCCTACAAATGTTTTTCTACAAGTATACAAAGATCTAGGTTAAAAAACCACTTCTAAAATAGGCCTAAATATCTCGAGTACAAAATTTAGATACTGATCCATTATAGTTTCAGAGATAATTGCGAAGGAATCTAGGGTTTTTGACTAGTCCAAAACCTAGTCTAAAACATGCATTCTAGGGAAAAATGCCATATATGAGGAATCTGAAACTATTTGAGACTAGTTTCATATGAAATAATATGGACCAAGGTATCTGTGGTAAAAGTTTCAGTTGCAGAAACAAAATATTGGACACGTGGAAAACCGTACAAGTTTGCTCTTTTGGATAGGCAAAAAATAAGAAGCTTTGGGATAATTGAAATAATTTTTTTTGACACATACAAATTAGGCTAGACCCATAGAATTGGAAATAGGATACATTAGGGCACCACAAGCCAAATTTTTAGACCCAGAGGAGTGGAAATTAGAATTTCACCTCAGTTACAAGTCGTACATAAAACATTATTCTAATCAAGATTTGAAAAAGTTACGCCATTTTGAATTTGAATAGATTTGAGTAGAAGGATCTATTTGTGGTAAACCATAGGGTGTGATATAAATTTATTGTTCAAAATCAAACCAAAAGGAAGTGGAAAAAATCATACTCCACTCAAACCCCCAGAGGATTCATCCCCGACATATGATGACATGGAAGAAATATCTTTTAGAGTGTCCAAGTTGGAAGATATGATTAAAGGAATTGTGAAAATGGATGATTTGGTAAAATTGGAAAATAATATGGCTAGCAAAGAGGATCTCAAATGAATGTCTAGTAAAAAGGATCTCAAAAGGATGACTAGTAAAGAGGATCTCAATGGGATGGCTAGAAAAGAAGATCTTCAAGAATTGAAGGAATTGAGGAAGGATATAAAACATAGCTTTATTCCTCATGTATATACTCAAGAACATGATAAGGAGGGAAAAGGGGACTTATTCTAGTCATGTCTCGAGAAAATTGAAAAACATTTGGAGAGTAGGAATTTTAAGTCCTCAAAAGGTGACGATTCACTACAGCATCATGGGTTCAACTTAGGTCCAAGGAACTCCTTTATCCCCAAGATTGACATGAGAATGTTTGATGGAAAGGATCCAATCACTTGTTTTTTTTAGATGGAACAATTCTTTGATCTACACCAGGTGCCAACTTTGCAAAAGGTAACTATTGCATCCTTATATTTAGAACATGATCAATTTGTATGGTACCAATGGATTTGCGACTGTAAAAAGGACTCTATTATCTATTGGTATATATTCACAAAATAATTTATTGCACATTATAGGGATATAAATAGCAACACATTCTTTATCCAGTGGGTAAATCTCAAGCAAAAAGATCCAGTTACAGAGCACATCAAGCTATTTAAGTAGCTAAGTCTCAGAGTGAAGAATATTTCAGAAGATAATTTGTTATATCTCTTTATTGGAACCTTGAAGAATAACATTCAACATGAAGTGCGTCTCTTTGAACCATCATCTATAGAGAATCATTTCACAATGTCAAGGAAATTTGAAAGTAAATATATGGACATGACTACTAGAAATACCACTTCCAACATATACAGAGAGAATGATATCCATTCTAACCAACCTCAGAGGTTAACACCTCAAAACCTAGAGGAAACAAGAGAGAAAGGTATATGATTTAATTGTGATAGAAAGTACATTAAGGGAAATAAGTGTGGAGTAAAGAAACACTTCTACATAAAATGTGAAGAGGAAGAGCAAAAATAACAGGAACCACCACAAGGGGATGAACTAGAAGTGATTACTCCCACCATATCTTCTCATGCTTTAGTTGTAATTAACACTCCTCAAACTCTCAAGATAGAAGGATATATCAAAAATAAAAAGATAACCGTGTTGATTGATTATGGTGGTACTCATAATTTCATTCGCTGTAAAATATCCAAATACCTCAATTGCTTTGTATATCTGACATTATAATTTCAAGTAATGATTGCAGATGGAGGAACCATCAATTGTTTAGGAAATGCCATAATATCAATCTTACTATGGGGTAATATATATTGAATAGTCACATGATTTCTATCCCAATGGGGGGTTCTGATGCCATATTAAGAGTTCAATGGTTATAATCATTGGGAACAATTTCAGAAGCTTTTCATGAAATTTTCCAGGGAAGGAAATTTTTTGTGTTAAATGGTATCATAGGAAAACGAAGCAAGGTGATAAGCTCCAATGGTATGACAATATTGTTAACGAAAGGAAAACAAGGTGTAATTACACAATTATACTCACTAGATGTTCAAACATGTAAGGCTCCTATTTCGCCAGATATCCAAAGGGTCCTTAAAAATCCTTCCAAGGTATTTGAAGATATTCCAATAAGTAATCCAATGATTTGAGATTTGGAAAAGTCTATTAACTTAAATATGGGAATAATTTCTTCTAGCATAAGACCTTACAAATACCCCTATGTCCAGAAGACTGAAATGGAGTAGATGGTTGAAGCAGTGACATGAAAATCTACAGTTCAAGCAATGGAAGATAACATAGAGCATTAACAAGTAGTTATCCAAATCCTAACGATTCCAGAAAACAAGATGAAACTACATGCATATCAACATCACTGTCAAAGGAGTTTTGAAGAAGCACAAACCGTATGTGAACTTGAACAAATCATCGAAACAAGGACCAAACTACTACGAAATCATGCTATTATTGAGTACCTCATAAAGTGGAAGAACTTACCAGTTGCGGATTCGACACGGGAAGATGATTCCTTCATACAGATGCATCCAAGCATTGAGGCCAACTCTTGTATGAAAGGGAGGATCATGTTAAGCCCTAAATGTTGGGCACATTCCCCCCTATAGGGTGGCGCATTACCCCCTATGTTGTGGTGTATTATATATTATTTATGTCGACTTGGGTCTATTAGTTGTTATTGTACACCTTGGTCTCCTTTATATATGAATGAGATATTTTCATTTTAGTCATCATTGTATCTTGTCTTATGTACTCAATACATTGTGTAAGGAGGTTTCTACCTCGAAGAGGATTTCTAATTATCTCTTTTCTTCATTGTTAAGGCATGGATTACTCTCTTCTTGTCTATTTATGTTCTTTTATGCTATTTCTGGGACTTGGTTGCATAACAATGCAGTTTCCAGGATCGATGTACTTCACAAGTTTTCCTGACATAATATCAGATAATTGACCAACTACATGGATGGTAGGGGGTCGTTTCATTTTCTACGAAGATTCTTAAGGAAAATTTCTTTTATATTTTTTATGTAAATAGGTACATCTTTAATGGCCTGCAATAAGTGAATCCTAACACAAACACTTCTGAATTATGTTTCTATGTCATCTTTTGGTTGAGCTACAGGTTTTCCTATGGAAAATATCTCCAGATAAGGAGGATTTTTGGACTCTTGTGGATGCTGAGAAGGCGATGAGAAATGCTTGTGTTGGTGGGAATTCATTTTGTGAATGGTCATCATTGAGTATTGGGATACGATTTTCTTCTTCATCATGTTCTTCCTCAACAATGAAAGTGTTTTTTTTTATAAATTCAAATCCTTCCTAGAGCTAAGATGAATGCCATGCAAAGGTAAAGAGGTAATCATGTAAGTTGGGAAGGTTTGGATCCCAACATTAAAATCATCTTGATATCTATTATTCGGGTTAGTAATAAGATGAGATGACAATTGTGTGGGATGGGAAGGAAGAGACTGGTTAGGGGGGAATTGGAGTTGTGGAGATTGAAGGACATTAGGATGAGGAGGATGCAATTGAGGATGATTTTGTGGCTTGAAATTTGGATATTGAGGGTAGGTAGGGTAAGGCTTTGAGAATTGTTGAGGGGGAACATTTCCATATGGGTTTCCTCTCCAACCTTGTTGGCAAGGATGGTTTTGGAATGACTAAGGAGGGTTAGTATTCCATAGGTTATGAACACCCGATTATTACGGGTTATTAACATAAAATGGACTATATTGTGCATAAGGGTTAGAAGAAATTCCTTGAGTCCTTGGCTGCCATAACATCTATTGTGTAGCAAGATAAGGAGGTTTTTCTACTTCCCCACTTCTTTTGTAAACAACTTGTAATCCTGGTAATGAGGGGAATCTTTCTATAGTGCGATTTTCTACACAAACAACACAAACCTGTACATATTCAATGGACAACATTTTAGGATTTGTTTTTCCCTGCACTCAGAAAAGAAAATAAATAAAGAAACATTTTCCTCTTCTTGTCTTTTCTTAGTCTTGAATTCATATAACTAATTATCGAGAGTACTTAAAATACATGTTTTAAAAATTTCCAATAAATTTCTTATTTCTTTCCAAGTTACTCATACAACATATTTATTTCCTCTGGAAAATGTATCCCTAATTCCTTTACCTTCTTTAGCCCTACTTCGAGAGTACCTTTTACATAAATCACAAATATTTTGGAAGGAGTTTTGAAAAATATCATCAAAGTTCATAAGATTAAGGATATAAACATATTCTTCCCGAATTTCCTTCAAAAAGATGGTTTTGATGGAGCCTTCATTCAAAGCACCATATTTAGGTTTTTTAAGGTTATAGAGAAACCTATTGACATATATTTGAGTCTCTCATATTCTTATTACTGCATCTTAAAAATTTCAGTTTTCGTGTCAGTGGTATTGCAATAATATTGATACTTCTTATGAAATGTTTTCCTCAATTCTTCCTGTTTATGCCAGAAATTGTTCCCAGACTACTAGAGAACAAGCCAACACAATCTCAATAATCTCAATAAAGAAAAATAGGGTTTTTAAGGTTTTCAAGGTTTTTTGGTTGAGAAGTTTGATGACAAGAGGGAATGCATTCATAAATCCAAATAAACACTAAATCATAAGCATAGAAAGGCTGAGATGCATAAAATAATAACCATAATCCAACATAAAACAATACTGAGATTCACCCACAGATGAAAAGCATTCGAAGTATAAAAAATTTAAACAAGCAATGAAATTATCATCTGAGTAACTGAAACAAGTTATAAATGAAGCCAGAGAATAGACTGAAGGGCTTATATAGCATATATTTCATAATCAGTCTTTCAAATACACATAAGAGTCTTTTACTTAGCTTATGAAAAAGTCTGATGACCTCCTCTTGCCAGCCAAAAAATCGAACCCTTTTTCTTCTTTGAGACTTACATTAATACTATTCTCCAAAATTGGTTAAGAAACTGAACCCTAACTGTTTTTTAGTCTACCCACTGAATAGTTTCATCTGAATAATATTTACAAAAATAAAGTAACTTTCAAACCTAACTAATAACTGATTATATTAACAAACTTTATAGATCCTTAGTTGCTTCAGCTAATAGGGAAATCTCTTCTAGGGCTTGAGATTTTCTTCTAGCGTTCAATTGATCTGCCTCCATATCTGCAATCTTCCTTGTGAGCTCTTCATTATGCTATTGCAGGTCCTGGATGGTTTGCTTCAACATTGTGAATTGCTCTTCTGTTTTCCTTTTCCTTTTCAATGCTTCCCTTGAAACTGAGATCAGCTCCTGATATTGGCTATTCACCTCCTCCAAATCCTCTCTAAGTCTTCTGTTTGCTATGGCTAAGCCATCATTAGTCTCCTGCATGTACTTAACTTGATACTTATATTGGTTTATACTTCTTTGTAAATTCTCTTTTTCTGAATCAAAGGTTTTATTTCATGCTATGGTTTGCATCTCATTTGGAAGCCATGGAATATTCAATCTCTTATAAATTTCTTCATCTTCTTGCAACAATTCTGTAGGTGTTCCAGGAAATCCTAGGTGTTCTTCACTCTTAGCTTTACATGGAACCTTTTCCTCAACCATCACATTCTTCTCTGAGTAAGAACTCTTCATTTCACCTTCTTGCTATGCCTACAACATCTGACTTTGTACTTCCAGAAATATATAAGATATTTTAGTATCAGTCAGGACAGACTCTCTTTTTGATTCAATGGGCCTTTTACCTTTACTGTCATATTTATCATCATTCAATTTTTCCTCAGATGAAGAATCATCTATCATTGTTACTCTTTCTTTGTTCAATTTAGGGTTCAACAACTTCTTCATATTCAGTCTGAGTTTATTTTTGGGTCTTGTTTTAGGTCTCCAAACAGGAGCAATCTCCCCCAACATTTTGAATGTCTTACTCTGATGAATAATTGAGGCAAACTCAACAAATTTTAGTTTCTTTCTTTTTGGTAATACTACCTCATCACCCTGGCTATGAAATTCCTTCTCAGTACAAACCCTAGTTGCATTAGTGACAGGGACTTTATCATCATCAAATAGGCATTTCTCATCTTCTGATAAGACTATGATAGGACTTTCTCTTTGTACTTCAATCTCTTCATTTTCATCTGAAATTGTCTCTGCAGGTACAACATTCTCAGTAGAAATTGTCTCTGCAGGTACAACATTTTCAACAGGCTCAGCTTCCTTAATATCAAACTGTAAATTCTTGCTCTCATTGTCATTAAGGTGCTGTTTAGATTCAAAGTCTTCATTTGCATGATCTAAAACTTCCTCTAGTTTAACCCTGTCTTCATCCTTGACCTTTACCTTTTGCCTGAGCTTTTTGATCAAAGTCTGCCCTTTATTAGCTTGTCTTCTGTGAGACTGTCCTTCTTGACCATTTTGAAAACCTGACCAGAAAATGAAATACTCCCAAGTCTTTCCCCTACTTTGCAAACTAGTGTTTATGATGAGTTTGATGAGTCCATGATCGAAAATAGACTGCTTAGTATGATTTTCGTGCTCCTTAACTCTACATGACATCTTTTGCAGACTCTTTAGAAAGAAGAAGGGTAAGTTCATCTTGGACTCATCACTGAGATGCTGAAGAAATCTGAAGTGGTATTTGAAAACAAAGGCATATCTACCCTCACAGGTAATATAACTCTGTAAAACTTTAATGGGCTTGTTGTGGCCCCAAAAACCGCAGGCGGCAACAGTAAGGGATTCTCCCCATTCAACATTCCCAACTAGCCCGTTGACTATTTGGTATAGGGAATCCGTCCGGTTTACGGTCCGGCTACCGTAGGTCAAAGTAACAAAACAAAGGCTTTACCGGTTGCGGCCCGATCCACCGAGTTTTTGCTATTTTTTGACTTAATGTATGATATGCAAGTGCCTAACTAACGATGCAGGGTGCTAAAGATGCAAGGAACAGTCACAATGTGATGCGCAGGTTCTTACCTCTCGTCTTAAGGTTCACAAGCACCCAAAAGACATACAACACAGAAAGTAAACTAAATACCTAAACTATCCCTAGGGAGCAGAGTTATCATTCATTGGTGAGTAATACATTTTGTACGTGCATTATGAAGGGTTACAGATAGCTGATACTTCATTCAAGACACATGAACAATTATAGATATTTAAACAATCGGATAGCCGATTATTTTATGAACAACATTTATTACTCACAGTGGAAGACATCCCAAAAGATACTAAAGAACACTCAACAAGGACATAGGTTCAGGAAGTTAAATACTCTCACAGTAAATGAAACACAGCTGAAAACGAAATAGTTCCTCTTCAACATTATTCATTTAATCGCATTGATACATTCCACATTTTGCTCTCTCCAGCAGGCAAAAGTTGCACTTTCTAACTGTAAAACAAAATAGTTCCTCTTACAAGCAAAAGAGTTTACAAATTTTGTAGGGAAAAAGCCCCTTTATCAGCCCTATCTTTACAGTATTTAAACTACACCCTAGATCGTTAGGGATCCCCCAGTGTGTGACTTTCCAGTCTCTTCAACGTTTCAGCTTCCTCTTCTGGCCGTTTTGTCTTCCCAATCATTTTCTGTGAGTGTTTATCTCCTGATCAGTAACTGATAGGTCTTCCTAGTCTGTGCCTCTGTCGTTTGCTTGTTTTGTCCTTTTCTCCACTTTGTCTTCCTTGTGATCCTGCCGGTTTCGATTTGACCAAGCTAAGCCTTCACTTTGGGTCGCTTCAACAGTCCATCGAATTCCTCCTGCAAACAATTACGGTGCATTATTCGTTGAAATGGGATCTTAAACATTAAAATTATCTACCCAGAATGGTAAATCCACAAGAAAATAGCCAGGTGCATCTGGACAGAGTCTCGATTATACTTTGGGCGGGAAAGTTATAAATTGGCAGTCGGCAAGCTTTGGCATCGGACGTGGAAAGACTTTCCTGGCCGCAACGGCGGAAAAGAAAGGCGCTAACGAGACGCAAAACGCAGGCTGGAGAGAACCTAAATCGGCAATCGGGCGTCTTTGCATTTCGGAGGCTAAAGGACTATCCTAGCCGTAACGGCGAACAAGAGAAGACTAAAGACACTCGACGCAGGCGGGAAATGTTTCAATCGAAAATCGACACGGTTTGGACATCGGAAGTCAAATGGATTCCCTAGCCGCAACAGTGGAAGGAGAATAAAGATCAATGCGCGTCGGCAGTCGGAGCAATTTACACTTCGGACGCCAAACCGCTTTAGCAGCCGCAACAGCGGAAGGGAGAAATATTGGAGTTTCCGATTCAATCATAAAAAGACAACCGATTCAAGAAAACTTAAGTGTTTTGAACAGTTAAGGATCATCAACAGCTAAAGTCGTTCTCCCTGCGAAATGGCAGACTTAAAGGACAAAGGTTTGACTTCTCCAAATTCACAACCGCGACCCAACATGAAAATCAAACACAAATGACTTCGGAAAACAAGCCGCAATCTAATATTCAGAATCAACCAAAGTTAAAGCAAGGCCTCACGAGATCAAACAACTGTAAATGATAAGGAGGGGCCCAAAATTTAAGAAAATTGGGGAGAAAAGTTGCAGCTGCAACAAATGGCGATTACCTGGTGAACCTAGATCTCTGGGCGATTAATCTTTGAGTGACAGACTGTTTAACAGCGAAAGCATCATATTGAATTCTTCCAGCAATATGGGTTTCTCAAATGACCGAAGTGTGTACCCTTAATCATTGATGACAGTCCAATTAGGGAGAGTGAAAACCAGAATCGTTAAGTCCAGACAACTATGCTGAGGCCAGAGGATGATTTTTATTATTACCTTTGTCTTCAGGTGGCTAATAGCTTTGGACACCACAGGATTGTAGCATACGGTAAACAGAAATAGTCATTTGTTCCTCATTCCCATGCCATTTTACCACTTTTTCTTGTGCTTTTGGACTTTTGTCCCTTTTCATATGAGTTTGCTTACATGCCTTTCTTACTAAATTCTACTTCAGGATCCTCTATCCCATAGTGTCCTTTTGTGTGAGTGGTATACTTTAAGTTTCAGCTCACGGACGGAGAGGATCTTTCGACAATTAAGTACTTATGATTCAACATCTGCTTTGATGTACGATGCTTTTCATAGGAGTTCTTTGCTCCTTATCTGCCTTTTGGGAATTCGTTTCTTGGCATGGGATCATTTATATCTAATATACTGTCCACCTTGCTTCTTTCCATGGGTCCTCTGCTGTCACCCCCTAGACATTTTAAGTGTGACGTGGATGGAGCCCCAACATAGTGTTCCAGACTTTTTGAATCCGGTTTATTACACAGGGATTAAGCAGGACTTCAATGCACACAGAATTATTCGAGAAAACGATTAAGCTGGAAGAAACTCTTTAATATAAACAACAATCCATAGTTTGATCACTAAATTTTTTATCACTCCCAACAATTCTGATGTTCCCCATGCAACCGCAGGTTCGTCTCTTTTATTGAAAACAAGAAAAAATCAAACTAAAACTAACTGAAAAACATGACTCAACATAGTACCAGACGGCTTATTTATATACAAGACAGAAGTATTCAAACAAACTCAGGAAAAATAAGGCTTGAGAACCAAACCATTTACTGGTAGGTTCTCCTCCCACCGCTGCAGATCTTGCAACTTGTAAGTAGAAGGACCAATATTGGCTGCAATCTGAAAAGGGCCTACCCACAACTGCTGGAATTTGGTATGCTTTCCTTTCTTATCATGAGGGTGATCCCATTTGAGGACTAAGTCTCCTACTTCAAAATCCTTTGTTCCAGTTTTATGCTTGTCAAACCATCTCTTAACTGACTCTTGTTTTTGCTTAAAGCGCTCTTTAGCTTTAGACCTAGCCTCTTCTGCTTTCAGTAGATTATATATCCTTATCTGTAAAACTTCATCATCATACCCTCTAGACTCTTAAGCTAGTATGGAAGATGGTAGCATGATATTGGGAGGAAGGATGGCTTCTTTACCATAGACAAGGGTATATGGATACACTCCAACTGCAGACTTGGGGGTGACCCTATCATCCCAAAGGGCATTTGGTAACGCGGAGTGCCAACTCCTCTGGTTTTCTACCACAGTCTTCTTTAAAATTCTAATCAAATTTTTGTTAGAGGATTCAACTAGGACATTTCCTTGTGGATAGTAATTAGCAAAATAATGCAATTTTATCCCTTTATCATGAGCAAAAGCAGTCAATTTAATTGATGAAAAGTATTTGGAATTATAAAAAACTAACGAAACTGAAACTCCAAACCTGGTCATGATGTGGTCTTGTAAGAAGCTGATGACTTCGTCTTCATTTATCTTGCGCAGCGGAATAGCTTCGACCCGACGAGTGAAATAATCAGTCGCAGTAAGAATGTACTTGTGCTGTAGGGAGGAATTCGGTTTTATTTCTCCAATAATATCCAGCCCCCACTTCTCGAATGGTTCCGTGATCATCACAGGCTTTAGGGGTGCTGCTGCTTTAGGTTGTCTTCTGCCACACCTTTGGCAAATATCACATTTCCTGACATGTGCATGTACATCTTTGAAGAGTGTAGGCCAATAGTAACCAGCTTTGAGGATTTTGTGGGCTGTAGTGTCTCCTGAATAATGTCCCCCAGCAGGACCGTCATGTAATCCTGTCATTACTTTCTTCGCATCTTCTTTTTCTAGACATCTGAGGAGAACCCCATCATAATTCTTTCTGAATAATACTCCTTCAACAAGCTGATAGGAGGCCGATTTAAGACGCAGAGTTCTTCTTTGTTTGGAATTCCAATGTTCTGGCAACAACCCTGATTGCAGGTAATGCACAAGGTCTCTATACCAAGACTCAGGAGCTGTAAACAAAGGACATACATCCATTACATGTAATTCAGCCTCATCCTCCCATGCTTGTTCTTCGTTGTTCCCGCTTTCAGTCATCAATTTACACAACCCTTGACCCTTCACTATAGAGGCTGGCTTGAATTCAAGATCGTATTCTTGAAGAGCCGTTACCTAGTTTCCCCTTCTTTCTCCTAACTCTTTCTGTATGAGAAGGGATCTTACAGCTGGGTATGGGACTATTACTTTGGTTCAATTTTTTAATATATAAAGCCTGAATTGCTTCACTGCCTTAAATACTGCGTAAGCTTTCTTGTCAATGGCTGGGTAGTTTAATTCAGCCCCTTATAGACCAGTACTCATAAAGGAGATTGGGAATTCATCCCCCCCTTCTTCCTTTTGGGTGAGCACAGCTGCTAGCGAATCATCAGATACAAAAGTATATAAAATAAAGTCTTTATCGAAATCTGGACTTTTCAAGGAAGGTGCGTGTGCAACAGCAGTTTTAATTTTGCTGAAAGCATTCTTCTCAAGCTCAGTCCACTTGAATTGTGCATTCTGCTTGACCATCTGTTGCAGCGGCTTAACCGTCTGGGCGAAATTAGGCACAAACCTTCGTACGAAATTTATGGTTCCCATGAAGGATTGCATCCCCTTTTTATTATGGGGTAAGGGGATTTGATCAATGGCCTTGATTCTTTCTGGGTCAATGGAGATCCCTTGTTTTGAAACTATGTGGCCCAACAACTTTCCTTCCGTGACAACGAATACACACTTCTTAGGATTGAGTGAAATGCCATACTTACGACAGCGTTTGAAGATTTGCCTTAAGTGAAATGCATGTTCTCTCCTTTTCTTCGAGAATATTGTAATATCGTCAAGGTATACTACAGCGCTTCGGCCAATTAGCCTGCATAAATCTATGTCCATGGCCCTCTGAAATGTTGCCCCAACATTTATAAGCCCAAAGGGCATCCTTCTCTAGGCAAAGGTTCCCCACTTGGTTCTGAACGTTGTCTTTAATCTGTCCTCTTCGGCTACTAGCACTTGATTGTAGCCAGAGAAGCCATCTAATAACGAAAACAATTCAGAACCCGAAACCATTTGTAGCAGCTGCTCCATGGGTGGCACGGGATAGTTATCTTTGTCTGATGCATGGTTTAGGTTCCTGAAATCCACGCAAAGTCTGATTTCTCCGGAATTTTTCCTTACTGGTAGCAGATTTGATACCCACTCAGAATGTCTGACTTTGAAGATGATTCGAGCATCCAATAATTTCTTTACTTCGCTCTGAATCAACGGTTCTAATTTTGGATGCATTTTTCGTAGTGGTTGCTGATATGGCTTGACGCCTGCTTTAATGGGAATGACATGCTTGATGATGCTGGTGTCATATGTTTTCAAGTCTTCGTATGTCCATGTGAAAACATCTTTATATTGTTTAAATAGACTGATGAATTTGTCTCTTTCTGTTGGCGAACAACATTTGCCGAGATTCACGAACTTAGGAGCCGTTTCCGTCCCCAAATTTATCAGTTTGAACTGTAGCGATGAGATGTGTGTCTTTACGTTGGGTGGTCTTCTGAAATTTTCATTTAAATCGAACATCTTTTCCAACGTCCTGACTCCTTTAGGAATGAAATTATCATATTTCATCTCAGCCTGATGCTCTTCATCATCTATGATCACCCCTTTGAACACCTCATCATTCGTTAAACATTCTGTGATCTGCTGGTCATCATCGAACACTCGTAGGTTCGTAATCATATCAGGTACAGAGGGCCTGAATAGCAGTTCAACAGAACATCGATTATTAGTGGGTACGAGTCTAGCGATCGATGTGGCCAATAGATCAGTAGCTGCGTTTTTAATTCTTGGAATTGAAATAATGTTAAATGCATTAAAATATTTCAGCAAATCCCACACCTCATTATGGTAAGCCTTTAAGTGAGGAGAGATACAATGTATCTGATTCCGAATTTGTTTTACAATAATTTCAGAATCCCCAAAGAATTTTAGATTACTTACCTTTAATTCAATTGCCTTCTTTAGTCCTTGCACCAGTGCTTCGTACTCAACTGTATTATTAGTACACTCACACTCTAATCTACATGAAAGGAAATGTTTATTCTTCTATGGGTCAATCAGGACACAGCCATCCCCTGAACCTGCTAATGTCTTAGAGCCATCGAAAAATAAAGTCCAAAAATCATTAACTACTGGAAATGAATCTATTCCTACTGCTAAGTCTACTATTTTACAGTCAATCTCATCAGCCTGTGAGAATCGAAGGAGATCAGGCTGGGCATCAGATGTGTTGCTGGCTTCTTCTGCTTGGTAATTACCTGGTTCCAACTCAATAAAATAGTTTCCCAATACAGAATCCATAGGTTCATTCTTATCTTCAAGTAGGGTAACATTGTACTTCATGTGAGGCTCCCTCAAAACCTTAATCTAGTTCGGACTTCCTTTGTGTGGCAACCACAGATGTGACCAATCAAAAGCAAAATATCCATTAAGTTTGGCCGGCCAATCTCTGCTCAGGATAAGGCCGTACGCATCTAGTATATCAGCCACCACGATATTAATGACCTGGCATACTTTATCATTTGAAGCCAGATGGACTAGGACATCTTGCATCTCACCAATTACCTTCACATCTGTCCTGTCCAATTGAACTACTCTCCACGGGGTTGGCTTAGGCTGACCATTTATTCTTTTACAGACATATATCGGCATGACATTAACAGTTGCCCTGAATCTACCAAGCAATTGTGTACATTGTAGTTAAAGATTTCAAAAGTAAGGAGGAAAGGTGGGTGCTTGTGCTTGGACTTACCTCCACTGCTGTTCTCACCAATCTCTTCTTCTTCTTCCGATTGGTTGTTAGTGGGCGTCTTCTCATCTGATGTTTCAAGGGCTCTCAACAACCTTTCTTTTTGCTGCGGCACTTTGCACATCTCGAATAGTGGAACATTCGCCTTTATCTTCTTTAAATCCTCCAAAATGTCATAATCCATCTGCTGTTCCGTGGGATGAGGCCTATCAGCATTCTCCTTACCTTCATTCGGCTTGGCCGTTGTATCATCCGGTCTGGGACTTTGGCTGGTAATAGTGAATTCTGGAATTGTATCAGCCAAATATTTGTCTTGAAATCTCTTCTTAACATTTCTATGCATCCTCTTAATCTTTGGAAGTATAAGACTGTCTTCCTTAACCGTCCCTTGGCTCCTCGTGGCTACGTTGGTTTCCATAACGTATTTACACCCCTGAGTCTTTTTTTCTTCAGCATCAAATAGTGAGACAGAATTCCATAAAGCCATGGTTTCCTCTTCCTGTACTTTAGTAGACGTAGAGGTAGAATTTTCCTTTCCTTCTTCCTTTTCCTCTTCTGTCAATCTAGAATCTAATAGCTGATTCATGACCAACGTCATCGAATTTATCCACTGCAGACAATTCTTCTTAGAGTGGGGCTGTTGGTGGAATGTGCAAAAATTATCCAAGCCTACCTCTGTTAAGTTCATAGATGCAGTATTGTGAGGAGGAGGTTGAGATTGGTGGTTATCCTCTCTTTTCTTATAATATGGCTTATAAAACTTTTGTGCTTCCTTTTCTTTCTCCATATCTATGATTTTATTGGAAAGCTTCTGCATCATTTTGGCCATATTTTCCAAATCTGGACACTTTTCTTCCCTAGGCTTGGTAAACAATAAGGTTTTTCTTCCTGTACCTTTCTCCCCAGACTGTTCTGGATAATCTTAAATGCTCTCTCTTTCAGCTTCCACCACTTCTACCTCTTCATAGGTTTCTGTCAGAGTAGGCTTGGTCCTACCTTTGGTAAACATGGCCAAATCGGGGCCTAAAGCTGAAGTATAATATTCAATAAGAACTTTGTCTGAAGGCTTATCTGTTTCAGAGAAGTTCTTTAGATATGCTGCAAACCTTTGCGTGAAACTGTGCACTTTTTCTTTTCTTTCTTTCTTCAACGTGCACAGCCCTTTCATGAGAGCTACATGAGTTTTCTGAGTTGCATACTTACTTCTGAACATTCTTTCAAAGGTATACCAATCAGGGATAGAGTTAGCAGGCAATCCAAAGTACCATGACGCTGCGGCTCCTTTGAGGGTATGCGGGAACAGTATGCAGACCACGTCTTCATGTTCTCCGGCCCTTAATCCCTCAATTGCCAAGTAAAATCTTTGTAGGTGATCATCTACTAGTATTTTCTCATTGGGATCAAACTTGGGCAACATATTGTCAAAGGATTGAGGTAGGTCATGTAAAGGAGGGGTAAGGTTTAATGGTGATCTGGCTCTCCATGCGGGTGGTGGATTAGGTGGGTTAGGTGGTGGATTAGCATTTACTCCTGCCATGAGTCTGGGTGGGGAGTGAGGAGGTGAACCAACTGGAGTATGAGCATGAGAACTATGAGGGGTCTCTGGGCCTTCTTGGTTCAAAGGTAGTACAACCTCTTATAAAGTAGATTATACAAGCTCTTCCCAGTCTCCCACCAACACTGAGTCTTCTGTTACAGGACGATCTTTCCTTTTATACTCTCTTCTGGGCAATTCAGGGATGATTGGAAATCCTCCAATCTTTTTTATGTATGCCCTGGTATGCCTTCTCAGATCATTAACAATTTCGTTACTGACAGAATATAGATGTTCTCTTTCTTCCGAAATTGGATTACGAAACCCACTACTTTTAGAACCGTTACCGGTGGAATATTCTCGAGAAAATGGGTTTCATCGGCCAGCCATGCACTGGCGGCCCTCCTTCTAGCGCCAAAACTGTTGTGGCCCCAAAAATCGTAGGTGGCAATAGTAAGGGATTCTCCCCAATGAATGTTCCCAACTAGCTCGTTGACTGTTTGGTATAGGGAATCCGTCCAGTTTACGGTCCGACTACCATAGGTCAAAGTAACAAAACAAAGTCTTTACCGGTTGCGGCCCAGTCCACCGAGTTTTTGCTATTTTTTGACTTAATGTATGATATGAAAGTGCCTAACTAACGATGCAGGGTGCTAAAGATGCAAGGAACAGTCACAATGTGATGCGCAGGTTCTTACCTCTCGTCTTAAGGTTCACAAGCACCCAAAACACATACAACACAGAAAGTAAACTAACTACCTAAACTATCCCTAGGGAGCAGAGTTATCATTCATTGGTGAGTAATACATTTTGTACGTGCATTATGAAGAGTTACAGATAGTTGATACTTCATTCAAGACACATGAACAATTACAGATATTTAAACAACCGGATAGCCGATTATTTTATGAACAACATTTATTACTCACAGTGGAAGACATCCCAAAAGATACTGAAGAACACTCAACAAGAACATAGGTTCAGGAAGTTAAATACTCTCACAGTAAATGAAACACAGCTGAAAATGAAATAGTTCCTCTTCAACATTATTCATTTAGTCACATTGATACATTCCACATTTCGCTCTCTCCAACAGGCAAAAGTTGCACTTTCTGACTGTAAAACGAAATAGTTCCTCTTACAAGCAAAAGAGTTTACAAATTTTGTAGGGAAAAATCCCCTTTATCAGTCCTATCTTTACAGTATTTAAACTACACCCTAGATCGTTAGGGCTCCCCCCAGCGTGTGACTTTCCAGTCTCTTCAATGTTTTAGCTTCCTCTTCTGGCCATTTTGTCTTCCCAATCATTTTCTGTGAGTGTTTATCTCCTGATCAGTAACTGATAGGTCTTCCTAGTCTGTGCCTCTATCGTTTGCTTGTTTTGTCCTTTTCTCCGCTTTGTCTTCCTTGTGATCCTGCTGGTTTCGATTTGACCAAGCTAAGCCTTCACTCCGTGTTGCTTCAACAGTCCATCGAATTCCTCCTACAAACAATTACGGTGCATTATTCGTTGAAATGGGATATTAAACATTAAAATTATCTGCCCGGAATGGTAAATCCACAAGAAAATAGCCAGGTGCATCCGGACAGAGTCTCGATTAAGCTTTGGGCGAGAAAGTTATAAATCGACAGTCGGCAAGCTTTGGCATCAGACGTGGAAAGAATTTCCTGGCCGCAACGGCGGAAAAGAAAGGCTCTAACGAGACGTGAAACACGGGCTGGAGAGAACCTAAATCGACAATCGGGCATCTTTACATTTTGGAGGCTAAAGGACTATCCTAGCCGCAACGACGGACAAGAGAAGAATAAAGACACTCGACGCAGGCGGGAAACGCTTCAATCGGAAATTGGCACGGTTTGGACATCAGAAGTCAAATGGATTCCCTAGCTGCAACAGCGGAAGGCGAATAAAGATCGATGCGCGTCGGTAGTTGGAGCAATTTACACTTCGGACGCCAAACCGCTTTGGCAGCCGCAATAGCGGAAGGGAGAAAGATTGGAGTTTCTGATTCAATCATAAAAAGACACCCGATTCAAGAAAACTTAAGTGTTTTGAACAATTAAGGATCAGCAACAGCTAAATTCGTTCTTCCTACGAAATGGCGGACTTAAAGGACAAAGGTTTGACTTCTCCAAATTCACAACCGCGACCCAACACGAAAATCAAACACAAACGTCTTCGGAAAACAAGCCGCAATCTAATATTCAGAATCAACCAAAGTTAAAGGAAGACCTCACGAGATCAAACAACTGTAAATGATAAGGAGGGGCCCAAAATTTAAGAAAATTGGGGAGAAAAGTTGCAGCTGCAACATGGCTCTATCCATTCAGGTTTGAAGTTATGAATTGGTACACCTTTACCCCAATCTGCAATTACACTAGGAAGTAAGTACTTTTGTGCATTGAAGGTGAATGGAACCTTCTTAAACCATAATTCTCCCTCAAGATGCCTGTTGCCTCAGCTACCAACTCCTTAGTCATTTTGAATTGTAAAGTATCAAAAGACACAATGTATTTATCATAGCACTGAGAAAATTTATGAGACACCTCTGCATGATATCCATTAATCTTTTTGAAAAATGTCAACCATCCTGCATTTGAAAATAAATCTGCACATTCTGGAAAATTGTCTACCTAGCTTAGGTTAGTGGGCTCAGCTCTATTTGTTTTTCCACTTTTCTTCATATTCACTATGGTTTAACAGCACTAGTCGATATCCCACAATCTAACTATCTTCAAATCATAACAGTCTGTCCTAACACACAGTTCAGAAGTCTTTTGTGCCAAATTACAACAATATGACCCAATTACAGAGTTCAGGGAATTCCAACAAGTTTTGATTTGAATTTTACTGTTTTAAATGATGAATACTTCGAATATATTTGTTAATAATTCATCATTCACAGTGTATTAGGTGAAAAACTCATTCCTCCTTCAAATTTTATCATTAAGGATTTTATCAGAAAAGCCCCAAATTAAGCAAACCCTAGCAATGACACGCGGGCTACCTGTTTAGAAGACCAATACGAGTGCTAGAATGCAATCACTTCAAAGGTTAAGTGTTGAATTTCATGTTCCACTTGTCTCTAACTGTCCAAACCACTTCAAACAGTCGCTACTGGAATGCCCTAATTCCTCATTCAGTTGAAAAATCCCGTTTTCTCAGCAGTGTCTTCTTGCCATGACCTTCAATATCCTTCGTGTCCTTCAGAGAAGGAACATACTCTCGAAAAAATCTGTCTCATTCTACTCGTTTTCATCATTCACCCTGCTCTGCATGCAATCGCCACGATCTACCTCTTATGATGATCATCCACCTGTTTCAATGATAAAACTATGCAGGACAAGTATCAAATGCATCAAATGATATGATTAAAACCTCGGAGATAAGACACCCAAAAAATCGGACTGAAAAAAATGATGATTTTGGCATTCGCGACTTTCTTGTAGCGCTCTAGTGTATCAATTTTGCTCTTGCGCTACAAGAAAGTCCAATAAAATAATTTCACATCATTAGGCCACTAATTAGGATTAAAACTTGGTTTATGTGTTCAATCTCGACCTTAGTGTCATTTATAAAACTTATTTAATCCATATATGCCTTGTAAAACCCTTCAATAATGAAATCAAAGCAAAATTTATAAAAGCAGGCTTAAAAAAAAATCAAAATCATGAAAATTAAATGTTTGAACTCAAAATTATCTTTATAAACAAAATTTCCTAGAAGCAAAAATACTAGCAAGGTTCAAAAACATAAATAAAAGCATGAAACTAAGGAAGACAAAATCATGACCTAACATCTGGCTCCTGCTGCGGGATGAAGTCCTCCTTGTGAGGCTTCAAGAACCTGTAGACCAGTGCCTTCTTTACTGCTACCTGCTAATCTGCAAAATTTCCATTGGGTTATGGAGTCCTTATTGTGTTTCACTCACACCGGTATAGACAATGAAAACTAAAATTCACCTCAAAAACTGTAGAAATGCTTGAGGAATCGTCCATTAACTCGACTTGACAATTCCTCACCCTCCAAAGTCTGTAGAGCAAAAGTGTTGTTTTCCAAAAACTTAGATACTAGGAAAGGACCAAACCAGAGGTTATCAAATTTGCCATGTTTCCCTTTTTTATTCTTCCTAGCATGATGCTTCCCATCTTAGAACCATGTCTCCTATTGAGAAAGTATTATCTTTGATTTTCCTGTCAAATCTTTCTTTAATTTTCAATCTGTATAGCTGTGCCTTTTCTTCCACTTTTTCTCTATTCTGTTGCAACTCTATCATTGCATAAATCCTCTTCTGCATATCATTAGGTTCTTCCTGACAATCCTGAAAAAACTTCATCACTGGGATACCCAACTGAAAAGGAAAAACTACATTTGTACCATACACTAATTGGAAAGGAGAAGTTCCAATTGCTTGCTTGACTATTATTCTATCATCCCATAATGCATATTTCAGCATAGAATCCCATGATCTCTTATTATGCTTTAGCAATTTTCTGATACTCTGAATGATATTTTTATTGGAGGACTCAGCTAAACCATTACCTTGAGGATAGTAAGGGGTTGAATGTTTCAACAAGATGCCATTATTTTCACAAAATGCTCCCATTGCCTTAGACTTAAAAGCCTTTGCATTATCTGTTACTATTCTTTGGGGACACCCAAACCTACTGAGAATATTTTCTTCAATAAATTCCATAATCACCTTATCTGTAGCGTTCCTTGTGGGGATAGCTTCCACCCATTTGGTAAAGAAATCTGTTGCAGTCAAAATCCACTTGTGTTGTCCTGAGGAAGATGGATTTATCTCTCCTAGAAAGTCCAGACCCCACTGCTGAAAAGGGGCACTTACTGCAATTGGTTTTAAAGGTAATGACAACAATTTTTGTTTACCAACAAATTTTTGACAAGGGATGCATGCTCTTACCTGCTGATATACATCTGTAAATAAAGAGGGCCAATAGTATCCAGCTCTTAAGATTTTGTATGCTGTTGCTTTCCAATACTTGTGACCTCCACAAGCACCCTCATAAGATTTAGAAATCAATCCTTCAATTTCAGGTTTATCTAAGCATCTGAGCAGAATACACCCTGGATCCTTCCAAAATAGCTGTTGTTCTACCAAACGGTACTTAGTAGTTCTTAGCTTCAAAGACCTAGCAGCTTTTTTATCTAAGTGTTCAGGACATTGCAAATACAACAGAAAATATACAATGTCTGCATACCATGTGGATGCTGAATAGAAATCCATAATCTTCTCTTTCTCCAGCTTTGCTTGATTTTCTTCCCGAGCTGGCTCCTCTGCCATCAAATGCAATCCTAGAGCTTGGCAATTTGATTCAGCCAATAACTTAGCTAAACCTTGTCCCTTTACTAGTTTGGTAGGTCTGATATCTACATCATACTCCATGATTTTAGCAATCCACTTGCCTCTTTTTCCCTCGCTGTCAGGTTGTGTCAAAACATCTTTTACAGTAGCATTAGGCACATATGAAATAACTTCGGAATGCAAAACATAGATTCTGAAAAATTTAAAAGCTTTTACCAAAGAGTAAGCCTGTTTTTCCAAGATGCTGTATTTTAATTTAGAATCTTTGAGATTTTTGCTGAAGAATGCAATAGGTTGTTCAAGACCATCCTTATTCTTCCGCAACAAAACAACAACCAATGTATCTTTAGATACAAAGGAAAAGGTTAGAAATTCCCTGGTAAAATATGGACTTACTAATACTGGAGCTTCGGTAAGAGCCATCTTAATTTTTTCAAATGAGTTCTTTGCTTCAGTGGTCCACTTGACTTCTTTAGCATGGCTGTAATCTGTTTGATAGTCCCAACAAAATTTGGTATAAACCAACGCAGAAAGTTGATTTTACAAATGAAATATTGGACATCTTTTTTACTCCTTGGCAGACTTATCTTTAGTATTACTTTCACCCTTTCTAGGTCAATCCTTATACCATCAGCTGAAACTAAGTGACCCAATAATTTTCCTTCCTCTACAACAAAGTGTGACTTCTTTGGATTCAAGGATAAACCAAATTTTCTGCATTTTAGGAAAGTTTGTTTCAAATGTTTTAGATGTTCATCATCTGATTGTGAAAAGACAGTGATATCATCTAAGTAAATCACTACAAACTTGTGTTTTTCCCCAACAAAGGCTATATTCATAGCTCTTTGAAAAGTTGCTCTAGCATTCATTAAACCAAAAGGCATCTTATCATACATGAAAGTTCCCCACGGAGTAGTAAAAGTTGTTTTTTCTTTATCATCAGGATGCATAGAAATTTGATTGTATCCTGAAAAGCCATCAACCATAGAAATCCTTTGTGCCCCAACAACCTTCTGAAATATTTACTCAATTTTAGGCAGAGGATAATTATCCTTTAGTGAAGATCTATTCAAGTTTCTAAAGTCAACACACAGTTTGATTTATCCATTATTTTTCCTGACAGGAACTAGATTAACAACCTATGAAGAGTACTTGAGAGGAACAATGATCTTGGCATCTAATAACTTCTTAACTTCTTTTTCAATAACAGGAAACAAGGCTGGATTAATCCTCCTCAATTTCTGTCGAAAGGGTTTAACATTCGGTTTTAAAGGTACTTTATGTTGTATAATCCCAGTATCATATGTTCTCAATTCTTCATAAGACCATGCAAAGACATCAACATGTTCCTTTAACAACTTAATGCACCTGTTTCTCTGTTCTGCTGTGAGTGCTTTTGAAATCTTCACCATTCTTGGATGTTCTGCAGTACCAATGTTACAATCCACCACATTCTCTTCTGAAGATTGTACAACAAGTTTTAGAGGTGTATCATCTTTTGAAAATATCCTTTCTAAAGGTACCAAACCTTTTGGGATGAAATTACCTTTTAGTTCAATAATCTTGTGGCCAACAATTTCATTTTCAGCAATCTCTTCAACATCTTCATCCTCATCATCTTCTTCTTGATCAATCAGGGAATTAGAAAACTCATGTGTAAGCTCCAAAAATCTTTTAATTTCAATGTCATCTTCAAACACTCTCCACTGATTTACATTATCAGGTATAGAAGGTCTGTACCTAACCTCAATGGGATACTTCAACTGTGTGGTTTTGGGAATTCTAAAATGTGTAGCTGCTAAGGCCAATGAATCAACAGTCTGATTATGATCCCTTGGAATATAGGTAATGTTAAAAGCTACAAAATAATTGTCAATCATATCCCATACCTCATTTCGGTAGACTTTCAGCAAATCCTATTTCACTTGATAGTTGTTCCTCACCTGCTGAACAACCAACTCGGAGTTGCCATATGCAGAAATCTACTGAATGCCTAAATCTTTAGCAGCCTTCAAACCAAACAACAAAGCTTCATATTCAATAGTATTATTTGTAGTAATAAATTCTAATTTATACATCAGCTTTATTGTTTCACGACCGGGGGATATGAGAAGAACCCCTGCTCCAACACCTTCTTTACAAGATGATCCATCAAAGTATAATTTCCAAAATTCATCTTCTTGTTCCTTACTGCATTTAACTGGCTGTTCCTTTTCAACCTGTAACAAACCAGCAGTATTATCATCATCGCTAAAATGTAACATGCAAGTACCCAAATCTTTATCAACAACATACAAAGGATGGTTTGTAGGGTTCTTGTCATCTGTCACAATATAGGCAAATTGAAGCTCTCTGTACAACCTTCTCTTTTCTCCTCCAAACACAGGAATAGTAGCATATGTTAAATCCATTTGTAAAGTTCCACCAACTTTCTTTGCCCAAGACCTAGAGAGAAGTAATCCAAATTTAGGTGTAATATCTGCTACTACCACATCTATAATCACACTTTTCATTGGTAATTGAGCCAAACTGACAACCATATCTTTAATCACACCCAAACACTTTACAGCTCATGAATCAAAAGCATACAGATCATGGTAGGGTTTTGTTATACTCAAACCTAAAGCCTCCATGACAGCCTTTGGAATTAGGTTATGGGATGCTCCTGAATCTAAAAGACAGTTATGTATCATTTGTTCATGGATAGTCAGTGTAATGTAAAATGGAGGTGAAGCACCTGCTTCATTCTCAGTTTTTTCAGCCAAAGCTGATCCAATAAAGATCTTAGGATTTTCTTCTTGTAGATTCATTGTATCAGAAAGAGGTTGACTATTTGTTGAACCAATCATTTTGAGAACTGATTCTTTGTAAGAAGGATTTTTCATTAATTCAGTAAAAGGCATAGGAATCTTTATTTTGCCTAATTCATTTTCCAGATTAAAATTCTGCACAATTTTATTTACCTCTTCAACCTCCATACTCTTCTTTTGCTTATCCTGAATTTGTTTTTTCTCTGACACAGGATCAGATTGCTATTTAGTAGGTACAACTACTTTCTTCTTTGGGTTTTGTACTACTTGTTTTGGGCCTGAACTCAAATTCATAGTTTTCTTTGGTTCATTCTGATAGATATCAGCAGTTACAATAGTCATTTTTAGATTTAAATCATCTTCTGTTTCAAATATATCGGCATCATAGTATTTTGCATTTAAAAAATCTTCTTCAGTGACAAAACCTTGAGTCAACTGTTCTCCAAAATAGTTCATATCTTGATCTGTGTCTTCAAATAACACTTCCTCTTCAATTTCTTCTTCATCAACAGCATTGTTCTGAAGAGGGGGTGGTACTCTTTGATCCTCAGTCTCTCTCCTTTCTCGCTGTATATCATTATTTGTTTGTTCTCTAGGTATGAAGCAAGGAGCAAACTGTCTTCTGAATTGGTTTTGATTGTTAGGGTTCCTTTCACCTTCTTGGACAGGTTTGTTTGAATTATTTTCTAGTTCTAACTTGTTTAATTTTGTAGTTAGGATCTTAACTAGCTTGGCCATCTCATCAATTTTACCTTCTGCAGAGTGGGATGTTGAAACCCCTGGAGATGCTTCCCTCTTACCTTTCCTGTCATATATCTGCTGAGCTGTTTCCTTCTTCAATCTATTGGAAGCTAATATATTAGACTCCACCTCTAATGCTACATCTTACATGTTCTGTAAAGAAACATGTCTTCTTTCTCTTAGTAGTAAGGAAAATTCATGGTCAAAAGCATTTGCATATGTGACTTTTGTAGATGTTTTTGAAGGTTTTATCTCCGCAGGAATTCTGCCATACATTTTATTGAATCTCTTCAAAAAATCTGCGATGGTTTCATCCTTCTTTCTCCTAAGGGCTCCAAACTCAGTTATATAATAAGTATGATCTTTGGTGTCACCCCATTGTCTCATGAAGAGGTCCTGAAGCTCTTCTATGATGATGATAGAATTTGCAGGCAACTCCCCAAACCATTTTCTGACATCTCCATCAAGGCTCTGCACAAACATCCTTAGCTTCAATATTATGGTTATCAGCATAACTGAGAAAAGCTTCCCAATGTTCCTCAGCTGTAGTTTCCCCCTGTCCATTAAACTTAGGCAGGTATTTCTAATAATCACCTCCAGGAAGTGCATTCAAAGGCTGGGGAAAAACTAAGGGTGCATACCTAGCTGCAACCATTCGGTCCATCATATCTATTGGATGATTTTGGGCTGCCATTTTAAGGTTGACTGACTTTAGTGATGAAGATATTTGACTGGAACTTGTCTGAAATGGGGTTTTACCAACTTTCAGATGAAATAGAGGAATTTTACCAGGAGATACTATTTTTTCCTTTTTGAATGATTGAGGATCAGTGAAAACTTGAAAGTTACTAACAAGAATTATAGGCTTCAACCAAGGTGAAGTTTCTTCTTCTTTTTTCAAAACAGATAAAGGTGATGGACTATCCAACTAATCAGGGTTATATAGGGCTAGTGATGACTTAGACCTTCTAATATTCCTTGTTGTTTTCAGTATCTGTTCTGGGTCTGAAACACCCAACTGCAAAGGTGAAATAGGTCTGTTTCTTGTTCCAATTCCCCTAGTAGCCACTATGACAAACTGGTGAAAAGTAGTCTTTAAGATTTGTTGGTTTAAGTTCACCTCTTAAAACCAGTGAAATGATAAGTATCCCAGGGAAAAATATGTTTTCAACTTCGTTCCCCGGCAACGGTGCCAAAGATGTTTATGCCAGAAATTGTTCCCAGACTACAAGAGAACAAGCCAACACAATCTCAATAATCTCAATAAAACAAAATAGGGTTTTTAAGGTTTTTAAGGTTTTCAAGGTTTTTTGGTTGAGAAGTTTGATGACAAGAGGGAATGCATTCATAAATCCAAATAAACACTAAATCATAAGCATAGAAAGGCTGCGATATATAACATAATAACCATAATCCAACATAAAACAATACTGAGATTCACCCACAGATGACAAGCATTCCATGTATAAAAACTTTAAACAAGCAATGAAATTATCAGCTGAGTAACTAAAACAAGTTATAAATGAAGCCAGAGAATAGATTGAAGGGCTTATAGAGCATATATTTCATAAGCAGTCTTTCAAATACACATAAGAGTCTTTTACTTAGCTTATGAACACGTCTGATGACCTCCTCTTGCCAGCCAAAAAATCGAACCCTTTGTCTTCTTTGAGACTTACATTAATACTATTCTCCAAAATTGGTTAAGAAACTGAAACCTAACTGTTTTTTAGTCTACCCATCGAATAGTTTCATCTAAATAATATTTACAAAAATAAAGTAACTTTCAAACCTAACTAATAACTAATTATCTTAACAAACTTTACAGATCCTTAGTTGCTTTAGGTAATAGGGCAATCCCTTCCAGGGCTTGAGCTTTTCTTCTAGCCTTCAATTGATCTGCCTCCACATCTACAATCTTCCTTGTGAGATCTTCATTATGCTGTCGCAGGTCCTGGATGGTTTGCTTCAACATTGTGAATTGATATTCTATTTTCCTTTTCCTTTTCAATGCTTCCCTTGAAACTGAGATCAGCTCCCGATAATGGCTATTCACCTCCTCCAAATCCTCTCTGAGTCTTATGTTTGCCATGACTAAGCCATCATTAGTCTCCTGCATGTACTCAACCTGATACTTATATTGTTTTACACTTCTTTGTAAATTCTCTTTTTCTGAATCAAAGGTTTTATTTCCTGCTATGGTTTGCATCTCATTTGGAAGCCATGGAATATTCAATCTCTTATAAATTTCTTCATATTCTTGCAACAATTCTATAGGTGTTCCAGGAAATCCTAGGTGTTCTTCACTCTTAGATTTACATGGAACCTTTTCCTCAACCACCACATTCTTCTCTGAGTAAGAACTCTTTATTTCACCTTCTTGTTGTTCCTACAACATCTAACTTCGTACTTCCAGAAATATATCAGATATTTTAGTATCAATTAGGACAGACTCTCTTTTTGATTCAATGGGCCTTTTACCTTTACTGTCATCTTTATCATCATTCAATTTTTCCTCAGATGAAGAATCATCTATCACTGTTACTCTTTCTTTGTTCAATTTAGAGTTCAACAACTTCTTCATATTCAGTCTGACTTTATTTCTGGGTCTGGTTTAAGGTCTCCAAACAGGAGCAATCTCCCCCAACATTTTGAAGGTCTTACCCTGATAAATAACTGAGGCAAACTCAACAACTTTTAGTTTTTTTTTTTTTTGGTAATGCTACCTCATCAACTTGGCTGTGAAATTCCTTCTCAGTACAAACCCTAGTTGCATTAGTGATAGGGATTTTATCATCATCAAATAGACATTTCTCATCTTCTGATAAAACTGTGATGGGACTTTGTCTTTGTACTTCGATCTCTTCTTTTTCATCTAAAATTGTCTCTGCAGATACAACATTCTCAGCAGAAATTGTCTCTGCAGGTACAACATTTTCAATAGGCTCAACTTCCTTAATATCTGACTGTAAATTCTTGCTCTCATTGTCATTAAGGTGCTGTTTAGATTCAAAGTGTTCATTTGCATGATCTGAACCTTCCTCTAATTTAACCCTGTCTTCATCCTTGACCTTTACCTTTTGCCTGAGCTTTCTGATCAAAGTCTGCCCTTTATCATCTTGTCTTTTGTGAGACTGTCCTTCTTGACCATTTTGAAAACCTGACCAGAAAATGAAATACTCCCAAGTCTTTCCCCTACTATGCAAAACAATGTTTATGATGAGTTTGATGAGTCCATGATGGAAAATAGACTGCTTAGTATGATTTTCGTGCTCCTTAACTCTGCATGACATCTTTTGCAGACTCTTCAGAAAGAAGAAGGGTAAGTTCATCTTGGACTCATCACTAAGATGCTGAAGAAATCTGAAGTGGTATTTGAAAACAAAGGCATATCTACCCTCACAGGTAATATAACTCTGTAAAACTTTAATGGGCTCTATCCATTCAGGTTTGAAGTTATGAATTGGTACACCTTTACCCCAATCTGCAATTACACTAGGAAGTAAGTACTTTTGTGCATTGAAGGTGAATGGAACCTTCTTAAACCATAATTCTCCCTCGTTCAAGATGCCTGTTGCCTCAGCTACCAACTCCTTAGTCATTTTGAATTGTAAAGTATCAAAAGACACATTGTCTTTATCATAGCACTGAGCAAATTTATGAGACACCTCTGCATGATATCCATCAATCTTTTTGAAAAATGTCAACCATCCTGCATTTGAAAATAACTCTGCACATTCTGGAAAATTGTCTACCCAGCTTAGGTCAGTGGGCTAAGATCTATTTGTTTTTCCGCTTTTCTTCATATTCACTATGGTTTAACAGCACCTGTCGATATCCCACAATCTAACTATCTTCAAATCATAATAGTCTGTCCTAACACACAATTCAGAAGTCTTTTGTGCCAAATTACAATAGTCTGACCCAATTACAGAGTTCAGGGAATTCCAACAAGTTATGCTTTGAATTTTACTGTTTTAAATGATGAATACTTCGAATATATTTGTTAATAATTCATCATTCACATTGTATTAGGTGAAAAATTCATATTCCTCCTTTCAATTTTATCATTAAGGATTTTATCAGAAAAGCCCCAAATTAAGCAAACCCTAGCAATGACACGCGAGCTACCTGTTTAGAAGACCAATACGAGCACTGGAATGCAGTCACTTCAAAGGTTAAGTGTCGAATTTCATGTTCCACCTGTCTCTAACTGTCCAGACCACTTCAAACAGTCGCTGCTGGAAAGCCCTAATTCCTCATTCAGTTGAAAAATCCTGATTTCTCAGGAGTGTCTTCTTGCCACGACCTTCAATATCCTTCGTGTCCTTCAGATAAGGAACATACTCCCGAAAAACTCTGTCTCATTCTACTCGCTATCATCATTCACCCTGCTCTGCATGCAATCGCCACGATCTACCTCTTATGATGATCATGCACCTGTTTCAATGATAAAACTATGCAGGACACTTATCAAATGCATCAAATGATATGATTAACACCTCGCAGATAAGACACTCAAAAAATCAGACTGAAAAAATGATGATTTTGGCATTCATGACTTTCTTGTAGCGCTCTAGTGTATCAATTTTGCTCTTGCGCTACAAGAAAGTCCAATAAAATAATTTCACATCATTAGGCCACTAATTAGGATTAAAACTTGGTTTATGTGTTCAATGTCGACCTTAGTGTCATTTATAAAACTTATTTAATCCATATATGCCTTGTAAAACCCTTCAATAATGAAATCAAAGAAAAATTTATAAAAGCAGGCTTAAAAAAAAATCAAAATCATGAAAATTAAAAGTTTGACTCAAAATTATCTTTATAAACAAAATTTCCTAGAAGCAAAAATACTAGCAAAGTTCAAAAACATAAATAAAAGCATGAAACTAAGGAAGACAAAATAATGACCTAACATGATCCACAACAACATATAGGTAATCATGCGCTTGACCTAACATGGTCCACAACAACATATAGGTAATCATGCCCTTTTCTAGACATAGGTAGTCCTCCTACAAAGTCCATAGAAATGCTTTCCCAAGGACGAGAAGAAACTGGAAGAGGTGTGTACAACCCCAATTTCCTATTGCTAGGCTTACTTGTTGCACACATAACACAACCTCTTATATACTTAGCTATAGTTTCTTGCATATGAGGCCAATAACAGTGTTTCTGCAATACAGAGAATGTTTTACTTACACCAAAATGTCCTACAATCAATGAACTATGTGCCTCTCGAATCACATGCACTCTCTCTTTCTCTGGAATACAGAGTTTACCAAGATGATACAAGAGTTGATTATGCACATAATAGTTCTCTTCCTATTTACCATGTACTAGTGATGCATATACTTTCTTAAAATCCTTATCTTCTGCATACTGTTCAATATAACTTTCATGTGCTAATGAACTATTTTGAAGAATGATTGAAGCATTTGTAGGAGGCGTTGATAACATGTCTGCTACCTTATTATGAATTCCCTTTTTGTACTTAATTACGAGATGAAACTGTTGTAAGAATCCCATCCATCTTAAATGCCTACTTTGTTGTATTTTAGTTTGAGATTGTAAATATTGAAGTGGTTGATGATCAGTATGTATGACTGTTTCTTTTCCCATGATATAATGTTTCCACTTCTTCACACTCTGTACCAAAGCATACAACTCTTTGTCATAGGTCGGATAGTTACTTACTGCAATAGGGAATGTTTCTGAATGGTAACAAACTGGCTTCCTCCCTTGCATCAAAATGGCTCCCATGGCAAACCCGCTGGCATCGGTTTCGATCTCAAATGGCTGCTGCAAATCTGGCAATGTCAGAACTGGTGCGGTGCTAATCCTTTCCTTCAAAGTGTCAAAGGCTCTCTGATGCTTGCCTCCCCACTGGAAAATTTCTTTAATGCTTGTCAACGCATGTAATGGAGCAACAAGGAAGAAAACCCAGAAATGAATTTCCTCCAATACCGAACTGCATTCAATGCAACATTCAATGCAATAGCCCTCTTTCTAAATCCATGAGTATATTCTTGAATGCTTTGTCCCTTAGCTTGTCTAAAAGTTTCCCAGCTCATTATTAATTGCTGCATATGACCTAAGGGATAAAATTGGTTCCTTAATACTTCAATGAATTCATTCCAAACTGAAATAATTTTACCATTCTTTCGAAGATCTTGCTGAATCTTGCTCTCCCACCAAGTAATCAAAGTGTCGAAGGCTCTCTGATGCTTGCCTCCCCACTGGAAAATTTCTTTAATGCTTGTCAACGCATGTAATGGAGCAACAAGGAAGAAAACCCAGAAATGAATTTCCTCCAATACCGAACTGCATTCAATGCAACATTCAATGCAATAGCCCTCTTTCTAAATCCATGAGTATATTCTTGAATGCTTTGTCCCTTAGCTTGTCTAAAAGTTTCCCAGCTCATTATTAATTGCTGCATATGACCTAAGGGATAAAATTGGTTCCTTAATACTTCAATGAATTCATTCCAAACTGAAATAATTTTACCATTCTTTCGAAGATCTTGCTGAATCTTGCTCTCCCACCAAGTAATCAAAGTGTCGAAGGATCTCTGATGCTTGCCTCCCCACTGGAAAATTTCTTTAATGCTTGTCAACGCATGTAATGGAGCAGCAATGGAAGAAAACCCAGAAATGAATTTCCTCCAATACCGAACCGCACCCAGAAAACTTCTGATTTCAGTAACGGTGTTAGGCCGTGGGCAGTTTACAATGACAGCAACCTTGGCTGGGTCCACTTGTAGGTGGCCTCCACCAATAATATGGCCCAGATATACTAAAGAAGTTTTAGCAAATTCACATTTAGACATTTTTACATAAAGCTTTTCCTTCTTCAGTACATCTAAAACTTTCTTCACATGTACAATGTGCTCTTCCCAAGTTTTGCTAAACACAAGGATATCATCTAGATATACAATTACAAAATCATCAATGAATGAACGAAAGACATCATTCATGACCCGCATGAAAGTAGCAGGTGCATTAGAAAGCCCAAAAGGCATCACAAGCCATTCATACAAACCCTGTTTTGTTTTAAACGCTGTTTTCCAGGCATCATTTTCAGCAACACGGATTTGATGATACCCACTACGCAGATCTAATTTTGTAAAATAAGTTGCATGTTTCAACTGATCAAGCAAATCATCAATGCGGGGAAGAGGATACCTGTTTTTAACGGTGATTTTGTTAAGGGCCCTATGGTCGATGCACATCCTCCAAGACCCATCCTTCTTCGGAACCAAGACTATAGGAGAGCCACAAGGAGAGGTGCTTGGCCGGACGACCCCCTTCTCAATTAGCTCCTGAACCTGCTTCTTGATTTCCTCATTCTGCATCATAGACATCCGGTACATAGCTATGTTCGGGAGTGGCACATCCTACTGCAAATGTATCTCATGCTGGATCTCCCTCTTTGGTGGTAACCCCTTCGGATCTTGAAACAAATCATCATACTCAGAAATGATTTCAATTAGTTCAGATTTATGCTTAGGGTCACATTCTTCAAAATATTTAGAGATCTCATCATTTTTCATCTTAACCATCATTAACACAAAATTCTTACTAGCATTTACCAACCTCTTCATTTGTCCTGCAGAGACTATTGCTAGATTGGTTTTTATCTTATGTGCTCATACAATATATTCTGCACCATCTTTAAAAAGATGATACTTATTCTACTCTCTATAAAAGACTACTTTCCGGTCATACAAATATGGACTCCCAAGTACTATCCCACAAATATCAAGTGGTACTACATCTAGTTCTACCTCATCCATGAAATTTTCAGTAATTGCAAACTTTAATACACATTTCTTTGTAACTTGCAATCGTGTATCATTAGTAACCCAACCTAGAGGATAGGGATTTTCATGAGGCATAGTAACTAAATGCAATTTATTAACCACTTCTTCTGATATCAGATTTACTTGTGAACCACTATCAAACAATGTATCAATCTTTGTGTGATTTGCAATGACACGAACATGAAACAGTGCACTTCTATCTTTATCATTTAGCTTAGAAGTAGATGGCATATTTGTACTTGCACTAGAACTTGATTTTGCATCGATGGGAAGTGAGATACTTTTATTCGTACCCTGGATTCCGACAGCTGTAACCTTTGTTTCATCACCTGAGTCGGATCCTAAGTCCTGAATAACTGCTGCAGTAGCTTTTGCTTGGCCTTTATCTTTGTTTCCTCTGTACTTCTTTGGCCTTAACTCTGGATGAAGTTTCCAACACTTAGAGACATCATGTCCCTTCTGACAATGCGAACGTGTAGGCTTGTCACCCTCTTTCTTAACAGTAGCCATATTTTTTTTTCCCTTATCTTGACCTTTCGATTTGCTGTCAAATTTAAAGGATTTCTTCACAAAAGTATCATTAGCATGCTTACCCCTAGCTTCTAAATGTGTA